>JAABOM020000092.1:10421024-10465051 GCA_011800125.2 Solanum clarkiae
CACTTGCCTTAGCCAAAGACAATCAATCCAGCACTTGAGCCTTCCCCTTCTGAATGAAATCCGAAACACTACGATCTAACCCAATAAGAATTTACAGTTAAATTTTGAAACAAACAACACCCATATTACTATATGGCCTAACCTAGACCCGAAAATTATCCAATTAATTCTATAACCAATTTTTCCTAGATTTAAAACTTAGGGTTAAATCTTTATCTCCTCCAAGTAATGAAACTCTAATGATATTCAGATAATATAATACACCTAAAATTGAATTACCCATATCATTATATCTCAAGTGTAAACCATAATCTGATAAGTAAAACTAAACTACGACAAAACTTAACTAAATACTATGGTATACAAGCTTACGGCTAATAGATTTTTAATTCCCCTCTAGTTCTTTCAAAGATAAAATTTTTCATTCATTGCCTAACAATATTGCGTTACATTAGATTGCTCACTTGAAAGTGCAAGTCCAAATATTTTATAAAGGAACTGACAAATGTCGATTTCATATGTTCACCATTCCAGCAACTAAGTAACAATCTTTACACATATTCCATTGTTTAATTCCTCTGTACATAATATGTAATAATATTGAATAATAAATTTTGAGACCTCTCATAACTTAAATACCAATACATACACACACAATCAATAAGGATTAAAAAAATATGACGAGACGATGGAGAAGTTTAGCAAGATCATTATTGATTTTGACCTCATTAATGCATCCTATTGTTTTGAATTTTTCTAGTATATAATAAATTAATACATACCCTCTAATGATTTCTTCACCAATGGTTTCCAATGCCACAGATTACTACACCATATTACATGCACATATACGCAGACAACATCAATTTAAAGCCCTTACCTGAACGACGTGTTGCGGTGATGCATAATGCTTCTCGTCTAAACCCTTCAATTCTCTTCTCTCTCTTTTTATTTTCTTTAACTTAAATTAAAAGAATTAAACCCTAATAATTACTTTTTTTTCTATATATACTAAGTGGTATAAGATATTTAATAAGTTATCAATTTAGTCTCCTAATTAAACTAGCTATCTAGCATTACCCATAAATTAAATAGTCATAGTTACTGAAAAGTCCACAATACCCCTATACAATATTTTAAGATAAATCTTGTAGAAATTCAGGAGCACTAATTCTTAAAATGACCTAGCGGGTCGTTACATTCAATTAGCATTAAAATGAATAAATTAAGCTAGAAGCATATTCGGTTAGAGTACCGTGGTTGTCGGTGTTAGTTTCTATCGAGTTTTCCATTTAAGTCTTCAAAATTGACAAATAGTCGACTTTAGTCAACATTCTTAGCAAACGTGCCCGAATGAAAATTCTGATAGCAAGGTTAGCTCTAAAAAATTAATTTTGGTCTAGAACGACCTTTCATTTTATTTTCGAGGCTTGCAGGTATGCTTTAGGCCCCTCGATGAAAATTAAGTAATTTTAAAGTGGGAAAATTAGACCTATATTTGATCAAATTGACCTCATAGAGAAAGTTTGACTATGTCATTGGATCTAGAATCTAAAGTTTGGCATGGTTGCATAGTTTGTCTGTAGAAATTAGACTCCAAATGAGCCACAAACATCTCATCAAAGAAAATAACACTGGCTAATATCTGGTGAAGACTCAACACTCTACTTTTATGAAGGTGGGTTCACCTTTAGGGACATCTAGGCATGTGTTTGACGCATCCCACTGATCTTGGGCTGCATTCACGAAGCTCCAGACCCTTGTGCTCTATGTCCATGAAGCTGGGGACCATTTTGTGGAGGTTTGGCACTGTGTGCTCTACATTCGTGTGGCTCCTCTGTGTTTGAGGAGGTATGTCAGTGTTAGTGGTAATATATAAAATTCTAGCTTCACAAAATCGAGAAAAGAAAAATTCAAATAGCGATAGAATTCTCCTTCAGTGTCTGAATTCACTGATTCAAAAGGATAAATTATGTATTTTTTTTTGAGAGGAACACCATAGAAGGATTAGAAATTGCTTTTGGCATGTTGTTTGAGATTATTTTTGTTGTTTTGTTGCTGTATATAGGAATTGTTTATTGGAAACTTTGCAATACGATTTCTTTGTCATTTTTAGTTAGATTTCAGTGAAATTTGGGTCTATTCTTTGTGTCTTCTCGAGATGCACATTGTGGTAATATCCAAATTAAAAGATTGAGATACATTTGGACCAAAATTTCTATCAAAACTGGTATGTGTATTAAGTTTTACATAATGAAAAATGGATTGATCTCTAATTTGAGGTACATGCTCAGGAAAGTATGATGATTATTATATGGGATTTGTTTTGGGATTCTGGTGTGATTTGATATTTGGTGCATTTATGTTGTTCTCTGCATTTGCAATTTTACCTTTGTGTTCGTAAAGAGGATCCATATTCATGGAGTTATGGGAGCCCTGCTCCAAAGATCTCCGTGTTCGTGGGGTATGGACTGCATTCATGGAGTACTGCCCAACTTGGCCTCTAATGTGCTATCAAAATACAACATTTTCGGATGCTTAAAATTTGAAATTTTGTGTATTCTATAAGCATTGTTAGTATATTTGATGTTTTTATGTTTTCTTGTAGGATTACAACGTTGACATAATTTTCAGCTAAGTGTGCAGAAATTGAAGTGTTTGCTATTCTATGACACCCTTTACAGGTCATGAAAGTTTCCATAGGCTGTAGAGTAGGTTTCGTAGCAAAATCTAGTGAAGGAAAGATTTTTTGAAGTTGAGTCTATGAACATACAAACGAACTATAAAACTTTGTACAAGTCGTAGATATAGTATTGTATCCTGAGGATCAAAAAGTGGGGAGTTGCTGAAAATTCATCAGACAAAACCCTTCATGGGCCATAAAATTTTATACGACCCTTAGATAGGTCTCGTAGAAGTCAACCCCAAATTTGAAGATGAAGTGCACGAAGCCTTAACTACGGGTCACAGAACTTCATAAGGCCCGTAGAGATGGTCGTAGAGCCTCCGAACCCAGTTCCCCTATTTTGATTTAGTTTTTGTATTTTAAATACTGTAAATAGGGTTTTCATATTATTTTTTGGTGTACAACCATGGAGAGTCAGTATTGAACCTGAGAACATTGCGAGACATGTGGAAAATAATATTTTGTGATCTAAATTCATACTTGTGATTTTCACTAAAGAGCTTGGATTTCTTGTTCTTAATTTCATTCGTGTAAGTGCTTAATTATGCTATTCCATATCATTATTCGAACATCTACACTGAATATGAGTAGCTAAATCCATAACTAGGGTTGTGGGAACCATGAAGAACTAACAAGGTAAAATCGGATAAGTCATAATTCTTGGAAGGTGTGTATGCATGTAGTAATTAATTCTGTTTGTTTTGATTGCTTTTCAACACTGGACAACGTTAGATCTCTCCTAGTATTACTGACTAGATCAAGGTAGTAATGAATAGGAAAAGAGATTAATTAACATTATTCGATTGATGTTTCTCATCTAATAAGCCAAACTGGATCAAGAGGAGATTGTACTGGGACAATAGGTAAGGGTTAGTAATGTCAGACGGTGGGGATGAATTAAATCCCGTAGTGATATTTACCTCTCGCCTGGATTGAAGGGCTTGGTAAACTTAACTTACTGTTCTACATGCTATACACCAGAAAGGAATATGATTATCTGGTACTACCAAGTTAGGAAATCATGGGGAACACTATACCTTAGTTACTCCTCTTAATGGTTTCAAGCACTTGTATTAGTTTAAGATTCCTTTCTACAGTTTTACAAACTCCCATTCTTGGGAAAATAAGTAGTTAATCAACTCGAATTGCTTGAAATTATTCTAAGTCTACCATATTCCATGTGGGTTTGACCCTAACCTTGATTAGGTTATATACGTAGACAACAATCAGTTTAACCTTTAGAAAGGAGTGTAGCTTCGGTGACATCAGCTTCCGCATTCACAGAAGCCACTCCGTGTAGGCGGAGTGTTGGGGTAGCATTGGCTTCCACGTTCACGGAGAATTAAAGTTCCCTGAACACTAATCTTCTTTTAGTGACGAGTTTTGATCATTTTCTACCATTTCTAATATTCTAAGCTTTGATTTTGAGAGATTCTTCAAGGTTTTTCAAGGAATATCTCTTGGGTAACTATTTCTAAGCTATTTATTTAATTCTCATTGATCAAATTGTGTTTTAACTTGTCATTTGGGGTTTGTGATTGTAGAATTGGGAATTTTTTGGATATTGATTCCTATGATAATTTGATGATTTCTACCTCATTTCAACTCCATTTTCGAAAAAGTTTTCAATGTTGAATTCTTTATTACTTAGAGAACATTTTCATGTACTAATTTCTAGATTCTGGTTACTTTTTTGGCATGAATTTTTTTTATATCATTTTGTCCTTTTTACTCAAATTGATTGATTTTGGTGTCATTACAATTGTTATGTGATTGTGATGCTATATTTGAATAGAATATGGTGATTTTCATTATTGAGGAAGGGGAATAGCCGTGGAGCTGTCTTGATTCGAACTATTTCTAAGGCAAATAGACTTCCAACATTTTGTTAAGTATGATTGAACCTTGTATCTTCATATGTGTGTAGAATAGAGTATTTTTGGGGGTAGCATCATGCCATTGTAGGCTTTGATCATAAGACCTTGGTTCGAGAACTTGTTCATGTTGTTAAATCTTGACTTGTGAGATATTACCAGATCCATAATACATGCAATTTTCTGAATGATTTGATATTGATACTGAGATGAAGCCTATATTGAGATGAGAATGATATATTGAGACTATGATGACATAGAAATTGTTGTGATATTAAATATTGTGATGAAACTGACCTGGTGCACATTGTATCTACTATGATTTGTGCATTGATACTTGTGATTGCTTTGCCCGAGAGATATGTAAGGTAACAAGTGGGTTGGTGGCTAAGGTTTCTACCTGTCGATGATAAGCCAAGGTTTCTACCAAGGAGACGAGGTAATATGATGGATGATGATGTCTGAGGTTGCTTCCTTATAGGTGAGCATTGTCCGAGGTTATTATCGACAATGTTTATGAATACATAGTCCATGTATGGTACCGATGGGTTTCATTCTGACACAACCATGATCAGTAGATATGTATCGTAGGATAGACATGTTTCAACATTATTTGACTGTCATGATCCAAACATAGGGCCTAGATGTGACACGGCGAATGGGAAACCCGAAGGGACCCCGAAAATCCTCTTAGCATATCAATCACATATCCTTGGTTGCGGAAGCAAAATAAGCATTAAAAGATATAATTAAAAGGGAAGAGGGACTAAGGGAAGTCTTTGATAATCACAAAAGTAATAAAGATTGAAGCTCATAATATAAATACATCATAGTATCCAATAACACCTTTAACTTGGAATGGAGCTGGGGCCAAAACAGTTTTCGGGCTCACCCTCATAATAACAAGTGTTCAACATAAAGAAGTCTCAACATAGCAAGAATAACTTAGATATTTTCCTTGGACTTGAGGACTCACCAATGTTTTTCTCCGAATTACCGAACTACCCATGTGGAGGAGGATCAAAAGGAGCTTTGGTTCCTACATGGTAATATTATGTAGGCATAGAGCATGCGTTAGTACGTTAAAGTAGTAAGTATGCGGGGTGCAATGCAAAAAAGACATAAGCCAATATAATCGAAATGAATAATTCATAATCAATGGATATATGCAATCTCGATACGACATGCATGATTAATGCATGTAATAAAACATGCTTGTAAATCATTAAACATGCATAATATATCATACATATGTGGGAAGAGATTTTAACCGATATGAGTAAGACCAAGAAAGATTCAATTTGGAATCCCGATGAACACCCCTCATCGACAAAGAGATAGTCTACTTGCCAAGGTAAACCATACTTCATCTTACGGGAATATGACCCATTTCGTATAAAGAAACCCTCCTTACGGGAACATGACCCATTTCGGAAAGGATTTCACAATAAAATACACTAGGTGGATCCACTAGTATAGCAAGGGTAACAATCATAATCTTGTGGTGGCATATAGTTTGAGGAAGGGAGTATGGAACCTTGAAGATAGTCCATGCCGACAACCAATCCATCGGTGCTAAGTCTAATCCCATAGAATACTTGAAATAATCATACTTTAATCATAACATGAATTGCTTGTATGAACATAACTTGAGTATCTCATAAACATGCTTGACCTCTAATAGTGAGCCTAACTTGAATATGAGAATAAATTATAATCATACAAGAACCCTAGCTTTAACATAAATGGCTCACAAGAGGTAAAAATCTTTAAAAAGGGCTTAACTTGATATTTGTAAAATCATAAATACTTTTCATGAATTTGATACATGCTTGAAATTCCTTAATCATCATGAAGTCGCTTGACTTGTAGATCAAGTAATAGAACATCAATTACTTAAGAATTCTATCATGTCATTTTATCAAACACATAATGGGTTCATGATACTTGTTCAAAATCATGCAATTCAAGAGTGAAATAATATGAGTAAATGCAATGCAAATCAACCCATAAACATGTAGTGAAACCCCCATGTAGGGTACCTTGAAATCCATCAGAAAAGCTCATAATATTTCATAGTTTACTAGCACAAAATATGAATAATCTCAATAGGCAAAATCAATTCATGAAGTAAGCTTGAAATATACATTCATGCATGATAAATCAATACTTGATAAAAACCCCAACATAGTTTATGCTCATAATTCAAATGAGAGAATACCCATAGGTAATACAACTTAAAAACATGCAATTTTCATAAAAAGAGAAGGTTGGGCTCCGTGGGTGAAAGGATCCATGGATGAAGACCCACATACCTTAAACCTTGAATTCCTTGAGATGAACTTGAAGTACACTTAGAGATTGAAATGAGTCCTTGAATTCTAAAGTTGTGCTTGAAATCCTTAGATTTGAATGGGAGAATTGATAGAGTCTTATAGAGATTTTAGAGAGAGTTTTGTGAGTTATAGGGTTGAAAAAAATGGCTAAGTATGGGTTATTTCACATTTAAGTGGACATGGGGCTATAACCCCAATATCCTTGAGAAATAAGAAATCCAAGGAAAATGTTACACTAGTCCGCCTCCCTAGCACGACAGAACCTATCGCGCGCCGCAAAATACACTGCTCTGCGCCCCTAGTGTTTCACGTACAGCTACTGAAATTCAAAAATTAGCAAAAATATTTTCTACTAGTTCTCTAAAATCTGGATTATACCCATTTCCCACTCAATTTACCCCCTATCGAGAATATGAAGTAGAATTTTTAAAATTATGCATGAATTTTGAGATATATGGAAATTACAATTATGGGGCATTCCGAAACACATGAGGGGCATTTCAATATCTCCCTCTTGGGAATATTCGTCCCCGAATGTCAAAGAAACATGCGTAATAGAAATATTTATGAAGATTTCAGCCCGACATTAATGCAACAAATGCACTTAAACATCATTCTCAAAAATCCCAACATGAATATCAAAAATCACCATAGACTTGTCACCATAAACATGAATGCATGCAAAATGACATGAGGGCTGAAACTTAAGACTTGAAATCACAGATGGGCTTAAGTTATTACCTTCAACTTGAATAGAGTGGAAGAGATATGGGTATCGCTTTTTCATTTCTGTCTCAGTTTTCCCATGTGGCACTTTGAACTTGCTGATTCCTCCAAAGGTCCTTGATGGATGCTACATCTTTGTTTCTCAATCTCTTTACTTATTTGTCTAAAATCGCCACCAGGACATCCTCATAGGTCAAATTATCTTCTACAACACCCGCAACCTCTAAGGGCACTATAGCACTTGGGTCACCCACACACTTCCTCAACATGGATACATGGAAGACCGGATGAACTATATTCATCTCCATAGGCAACTTCAACTCATACGCAACTTTCCCAACCCTCTTTAAAACTATATATGGACCTATAAACCTTGGGCTCAATTTCCCTTTCTTTCAAAACCGGACCACACCCTTCATGGGTGAGACCTTCAAGTAAACCCAATCACCAAGCTTAAACTCAAGATCTCTTCTTCTCATATTGGAGTAGGACTTATGTCTAGTTTGGGATATCCTTAACCTCTCCCTTATCAACCTCACCTTCTCCAAGGCATCTACAACCAAATCTGGATCTAACAAAGACATCTCCCCCACATCAAACCACCCAGTCGGAGATCTACAATGCCTACCATATAAAGCTTCAAAGGAAGTCATGCCAATGCTTCTGTGGTAGCTATTGTTGTAAGGAAACTCAATAAGTGGAAGATGCTCATCTCAACTACCCTCAAACTCCAAAACACAAGCTCTAAGCATATTCTCAATAGTTTGGATAGTCCTTTCGGCTTGGCCATCTATTTGAGGATGAAAAGTTGTGCTAAGCTTGACCTTGGTACCGAGACCTCTTTGGAAGGTCCTCCAATGGTGAGAAGTGAATTGAGCACCATGATTCAAAATGATAGACTAAGGCACCCCATGAATTCTAGCCAACTCATGAATATAAAACATGGCATAATCTTCGGCACTATAAGTGGTTTTGACTGGTAAAAAGTGAGCTGACTTTGTCGTTCTATCAACCACATCCCAAATAGAGTCAAAGTGTTTCCTAGTTTTAGGCATCCCAACCATAAAATCCATGTTAATCTCTTCCCACTTCCAATTAGGAATTTTTATGTCTTGGACTAGATCAACCGGCCTTTGATGTTCGACTTTTACTTGTTGGGAATTGTGACATCCAGATATGAACTTTGGCAATATCTCTCTTCATACCACCCTACCAATACACTTCCCTCAAGTCTCTATATATCTTTGTGGAACTGGGGTGTATAGAATAAGATGAATTATAAGCCTCCTTCAAAATCAACTCTCTTAAATCATCAACATTAGGCACACACAGTGTACTTTGGTACCTAAGGGCACCATCTCACTCTTGGGAGAAAACCTCCACTTTATCATCTTTCACCAAGGCCTTCAACTCTAGCAAGGCGGGGTCAAAGTCTTGTTTTGTCTTGACTTCCTCAACAAAAGAAGATTTAGAACCATTAACAACTACTAAACCACCATTTTCAACTTCATCCAACCTAACCCCCAATCTTGCCAACCGGTGAACTTCTCCAACCACCTCTTTGCCACCATCATTAATATGAGCTAGAATACCCATGGACACTCTACTTAGAGCATCGACCACAATATTAGCTTTGCTGGGATGATAATGCAGACTCACATCAAAGTCTTTAAGGAGCTCTAACCACCTTCTTTGTCTCAAGTTAAGATCTTTTTGTATGAACACATATTGGAGACTCTTGTGGTCGGTAAACACATCAACATGAACCTTATACAAGTAATGAAGCGAAATTTTCAAAGCAAACACCATGACCGCCAATTCAAGATTAAGGTTGGGATAGTTCCTCTCATGCTCCTTAAGTTGCCTAAAGGCATATGCTATCACCTTGTCATTTTTCATCAAGATACACCCCAAACCAATTCTTGAGGCATCACAATAAACCACAAACCCTTCCAACCCTTCCAGTAGAGCCAAGATAGGAGCAGAAACAATCTTATCTTTCAAAGTTGGGAATATCAGGTTCCCTCACCTTCACTTGGTGGTATTCAGACCGAACAATCTTAGAAAAGTGACTAGTCCCTTGTAGTTGATCAAAAAGGTCATCAATCCTTGGTAGAGGGTACTTGATCTTTATGGTAATCCTATTAAGTTGCTGGTAATCAATAGACATTCTAAGGGAACTATCCTTCTTATTTACAAACAACACCGGTGCATCCCAAGGTGACTTACTAGGCTTTAAAAAGCCCTTCTATAACAAATCCCTCAATTGATCCTTCAACTCCTTTAATTCCACTGGGGCCATACGGTAAAGGGGAATGGGAATAGGTTGTGTATCGAGAAAGAGGTCTATACCAAAGTCTATTTCCATTTCGGGAGGAACACCGGGAAGCTCATCGAAGAAAGACATCAAGAAACTCATTGACCACCGGAACAAACTCAATAAGAAGGACTTTAGACTAAACATCCCTAACCCTCACAAGATGATAAAGGCAACACTTAGAAATCAACTTTTAGGCTTTAAAAGAAGAAATGAATCTACCCTTTACCACCACATTACTACTTTCCCACTCAAGGACAGGCTCATTAGGGAATTGGAATTTAACCTTACGGGTTCTACAATTAGTGGAAGCATAATATGCATGTAGCCAATCCATCCCAAGAATGATATCAAAATCCACCATATCTAATTCAACAAGATCAGAAGGCAAGACTTTATACAATATGAACACGGGACAATTTCTATACACTCTTTTAGCAATAATAGACTCCCAACAGGGGTAGACACTTCATAAGGTTTACACAACAATTCGAGATTTAGATGAAGCTTTTTGGCAACAAAAGGAGCAATGAAATAAAGAGTGGTACCCAAATCTATCAAGCATTCACATCATAATAAAAAACCTTTAATATACCAATAACAACATCAGGCACTTCCTCCACTCCTTTCCTTCCATGGAGAGCATAGAGCCTATTTTGCCTTGGAGCACTCCCTTATTGGCCTCTATTTTACCTTTGACCAACATTAGCACTTTGGCCTTGAGGATGACCATATCAACCCTTATTTTGAGGACGAGGATAATCAATAACCTTTTGACTCATTTCACCACAACTAAAGAAAGAATTAGAGTTCTTCAAACATGGGCCACTATGGGTTTTCCCACACTTTTGGCACTTAGTGTTAGACCTTCCACCAGTACCACCTTGGAATCTTGGGTTTTTTATTAGAAAATCTCTTGTTAGAGGTATTGGAAGACCCTTGGCCTTGGAACTTGTGGCCTTGAGGAAACCAGCTACCCCTAGAATCTTGGAAACCACCCTCAAATCGAGCCCTTTTGGACTCACCACTTTTTCTCTTTCTAAGCTTTTCCCCCTCTAGTTGCTCGACATATGTCATGAGCCGAGAAAAATCCAGATGACTCACTAGCATGGCAGTACGACACTCTTCATTTACCAAGTCGGACACTCCCGATATAAATTTGTTCATTCTAGCTCTAGGGTCAGCAACCAAATGTGGAGCATACTTAGAAATCTTGTTGAACTTAAGGAAATACTCCCTCACACTGATGGAACCTTGCTTAAGATTCATAAACTCCATTATCTCAGTCTCTCTTAGCTCGATAGGAAAGAACCGAATGAGGAATAGGGCTTTGAACTCCTCCCAAGGAATAACATCATTATCTCTCCTCTCTGATTTCCATTGAGTGAACCAAATTTGGGCCACACCTTTAAGTTGGTAGGCTGCTAAC
The DNA here is from genome assembly GCA_011800125.2 of Solanum clarkiae. Taxonomy (NCBI): domain Eukaryota; kingdom Viridiplantae; phylum Streptophyta; class Magnoliopsida; order Solanales; family Solanaceae; genus Solanum; species Solanum clarkiae. The sequence goes on from JAABOM020000092.1 coordinate 10,432,393, forward strand.
TATGCTTTATCCTTTGAATTGACCCCCATGATAGATAACACCTTATAAATCTCAGAGATGAACTCTTGGGCATCCTCATCTACCTTGGACCCATGAAACTATGGTGGATTTATTCTTGTGAAACCCTCACCCTAGAGATCGGAGTAGGAGCATGAGGGTCTTGGGCTCCTTGGTTCATTTTTTGGGCCATAGCATGGGCCAACATTGTGATAGCATCCCAGATCGCTTCTTGGGATACCTCTCTATCATAAGGAGCTTGAGGAGCGTAAGGGCTTTTTTTCTCCTCGGGTGTACAAGCTCTCCTTAGTATTCCCCTTTGTATCAGTATGATCTAGAAGAAACAAGAGCATTCGTTAGGGGAAAAGCCTTAAAGTTACACCAAAAGCACAATATAGACCATGAAGAACTAAAACATTTTCTAAAACGTCTTATAGCCTCCCATTCATAGTTATGGCGCGCTTCACAACCATGAATATGACTCTAATTGACGTGGTGTATTGAATTTCTGAGAACCATCAATAACCTAGTGCTTTGATACCAAGTTTGTGATGATCCAAGCCTAGGGCCTAGACGTGACACGGTGAATAAGGAACTCGAAGGGCCCCCCAACATGGCTCTCAGCATATCAATCACACATCCTTAGTCGCAAAAGCAAAATAAGCATCACATGATATAATTAAAAGGGAAACGGGACTAAGAGAAGTCTTTGATAATCACAAAAGCAATAAAGAGTCAAGCTCATAACATAAATATATCATAGTATCCAACAACACCTCTAACTTGGAATAGAATGGGGGCCAAGACACTTTCCGGGCTCACCCTCATAATAGCAAGTGTTCAACATAAAAAAGTCTTTACCTAGCAAGAGTAACATAGATATTGTCCTTGGACTTGAGGACTCACAAATGCTTTTCTCTGAAATACCGAACTAGCAACGTGGAGAATGATCAAAAAGAGCTCCAGTCCCTACATGGTAATATCATGTAGGCTGTCACGATCCAAGCCTAGGGCCTAGATATGATCGACGAATGAGGAACCCGAAGGAACCCCAAATAAGGATCATAAGATATCACTATACATCCTTGGTCGCGGAAGCAATAAAAAAATGACAATAAGAGATAAACATAATCAAGGGGAAATGAGGCTAAGGGTAAACTTCCATATCATAGATATCAAGAACAAGAGAGTCAAGACTTATAGCATAGATACATAACATGTCCAACAATACCTCTACTACATAGATAAAAGTGGGGACCAAGACAAGCAACTGGGCTCACCCTCATAGTTGATGTATACACAACAGGAAGATAGTTTAAAATATAGCATGATGGAGATAATAAGCAATGTCTCAGGAATGGAGGACTCACCAACAAGCTTCAGCGAAACCATACTAGCCACGTAAGTGGAGATGCTCAAGCGGGGCTCCGGTTCCTACATGGTGATATCATGTAGGCCTAGAGTATGCATTGGTACGTCGGAATGTACTTAGTATGTAGGATGAAATGCAACAAGAGATAAGCAATAATCAAAATGCATTATCATAGAAAGAGATAGTACATTAGCAACATGGCATGCATGAACAATGCCTAAGGTAAAACATGCTTGTAAATCATGATCAAGGAATGTAACTCAATATGGAACACAAACTCAAACCTTTCTTACCAATCTTCATGAAATGTACCAAATAGATCCCACTCACCTTACGGTATAACCTTTTTGGAGAGTGTTACTAATACCCCTACCGTATGACATAGTCTTTTTGGTAGGTGGTATAAGACGTCTTCTACTTTATGATATAATCTTTTGGGTAGGAACCATGATTCATTCTACCTTACGGCACGACCTTTTCGATAGAATGTCCATACGTTACGATATGATCTTTTTGGTGGGAACCATTAGTCTTTCTACCTTACGGCATGACCTTTTCGATAGTGTGTCCATACCATACAATATGATCTTTTTGGTAGGAACTATTAGTTATTCTACCTTACATATGACCTTTTCGGTAAGGGGTCCAACCATATGATATAATCTTTTCGGTTGGAACCATTAGTCTTTCTACCTTAAGACATGGCCTTTTCGGTTGAGATCATAGAACTAGCTCCTCAAAACATTACATTTCAAACAACAAGGGAAGACCTTCTCTATTTTCTCAAGAGCAGGACAAACATGGAAACCCAACAATCTACTTGCAACATCATAAGTACTCCTTCGTGAAAGCAACTCATATAAATATTCCTATCATCATCATATAGTCGTCACTTACATACATCACTTTCATCATTATTTCATTATCATTTCAACAACATTTAGTCGTTCAACTCATAAGACATGCATTAGTCCTTCAATTCTTCAAGAAACCATAACCAGACATTTTATCAAACACTTAGAGGGTGTGTAGTGCTAGTGTAAAACCTTGCAATTCAAGAGTGAAATCATGCTAAAAAATTCAATGTGAAACCTTCAATAGATATTTGGTAACACTCTCAAGCAATATGCATCAAAACCCTTCATCAAATCCTATAATGGATCTTAGATTCATAGCCCAAAATATAGTAAAAAGTCACAATTTCATAACCCCAACAAAGTGTGTGTGATTTTCATAATAGATAAGATCCATGAATAAATTAACTTTAAATCATGTAATTTTGAGTAAAAAGAGCTTGGATATCATGGGTGAAAGGAACCCACGAATGAAACCCACATACTTTAGCCTTTAGAGAATCTTTGAAGAAGATTGGAGATGGAGACTTGAAGCTTGAAGGAGAACCTTAAGATCCGGATGAAGGTTTGGCACTTAAATTTTGAGAGAAATATAAGACTATGTATTTGAGTGAGTATTGGGGAATGTCATGTACGATATGAAGACAAAATATGGCTAAGTATAGGTGTTATCTCATGTGGGAACACTTAGGCCCATGACTTAACAGTCTTGGACCGAGTTAAAAAAAACTGGATAGGATATGCGCCCCAGATTCGCTAAACTTACTATTTTCGTCAAACTCGGAAAATCAAAATTGTGAATCATTCGCTCTAAAAATCAGGGTTAGACCCTTTTCCCTCTAAACTTGACCCCCTGAACAAGAATATGAAATTGGATTTCTAAAATGACGCATGAATTTTGAGATATGTAGAAATTAAAATTCTTGAGACTTCCGAGGCACAATTTTGGGCATTTTTTGGGTCGTTACATAGGCATAGAGTATTTGTTAGTATGTTTGAAGGTATTAAGTATGCGGGGTGCAATGGAAGAAAGACAAAAGCTAATATAATCGAAATACATAATCATAATCAATAGATATATATAATCTCAATGTGACATACATGATTAATGCTTGTAATAAACATGCTTGTAAATCATTCAACATGCATAATATATAATACATACATGGGAAGAGACTTTAATCGAAATGAGTAAGACCGTGTGAGATACAACTTGGAATCTTGATGAATACCCTTCATGAGTAAAGGGGTGTTCTACTTGCCAAGGTAAACCATATTCACCTTACAAGAACATGACTCATTTCGTATGAAGCAACCTTCCTTACGAGAACATAACCCATTTCGAAAAGGATTTCATGATAAAGAGCACTAGGTGGATCCACTATATAGTAAGAGTAATAATCATAATCCTATGGTGGCACATAGTTTGAGAAAAGGAGTATGGAACCTTTAAGATAGTCCACACCGACATCCAATCCATCAGTGTTAAGTCTAATCCCACAGTATACTTGAAATAATCATACTTTAATCATAACATGAATAGCTTGTAAGAACATGACCTGAGTAGCTCATAAACATGCTTGACCTCTAGTAGTAAGCCTAACTTGAATATGAGAATAGATTATAATCATACATGAACCCTTGCTTTAACTTGAATGACTCACAAGAGGTTGAAATCTTGAAATTGGGCTTAACTTGATACTTGTAATATCATATATACTTTTCATGAATTCAATACATGCCTGAAAGCCTTAATCATCATGAAGTCACTTGACTTGTAAATCATATAATAGATCATCAACAACTTGAGAATTCTTATCATGTCATTTTATCAACCACATGGTGAGTTCATGATACTTGTTCAAAATCATGCCATTCAAGAGTGAAATAATATGAGTAAACTCAATGAAAATTAACCCACCAATATGTAGTAAAACCCTTATGTAGGATGCCTTGAAATCCATCATAAAAACTCATAATAGTTCATAATTTCATAGCTCAAAACATGCATAATCTCAATAGGCAAAATCAATTCATAAAGTTTGAAATAGACATCATGCATAATAAATCAATACTTAATAAAACCCCAACATAGTTTATGCTCATAATTCATAATGAAAGATACTCATAGGTAATACAACTTGAAAACATGTAATTTTCTCCAAAAGAGAAGGTTGGGCTTCGTGGATGGAAGGACCCATGGATGAAGACCCACATACCTTAAACCTTGAATTCCTTGAGGTGAACTTGAAATAGACTTAGAGCTTGAAATGAGTCCTTGAATCTGAAAATTCAGCTTGAAATCCTTAGATTTGAATGAGAGAATTGATAGAGTCTTAGAGAGGTTTTGGAGTGGGTTTTGTGAGTTATAAGGTTGAAAAAAAGAAGGCTAAGCATGTGTAAATTTAAGTAGGCATGGGGCTATGACCCTAATGCCTTTGGGCGAATAAGAAAATTAAGGAAAATGTTACGCTAGTCTACGTCCTTAGCGTGACGTGGACCTATCGCGCCTGACAAAATACACTGCTTCGCGCCCCTAGCTTGTCGCGATCAGGGCACGGACAACCATTAAAATTCGAAAATTAGCAAAACTATTTTTCGCTATGGGTCCTCTAAAATTCTTGTTATACCCATTTCACACTCAATTTTGTCCCCTGATCGAGAATATGAAGTCATATTTTTGAAATCACACACAGATTTTAAGATATGTAAAAATACAATTATGAGGCATTTTAATGCACATGAGGGATGTTTCAATAACATTGCATCACATTATTTACATCACATAGCATTCACCCCATCTCATGTCATGTCATTCCTTGTTATTATTATATGTCTTATTATGAGATTAGACATCTATTATTTATCATATATATATATATATATACATACATACATACGTACGTACGTACGTACATACATACATACATACATACATACATACATACATACACACACACACATTCTTGTGATTGATATATTGTATTGTGCTAGGACTTTTGTCAATGCAAGTTTGTAGTTAGGTGATATGTAGTTGGATGGTTAGGAGTACTTGTGTTCTTCATTTCTTTACTTTAAGTTAGTTCTATTTATTGAGTACCGTGTGTTTGTTGCTCACCCATTTCTACATTTTGTAGGTTGTGAGCCCAGTCGTCCTTGCTAGCTTTCTGACTTACAAGATCGATCTTTCGGATCATTCGTGAGGTAGTTGCTTATATCTTCAACAGGCCTTCGAGGATTCCATTTTATGTTTCGTTCTACGTGAGAAGTAAAGTATGAGACTTGTATTTTATTGAGTATTCTAAATTCAAAGGCTTGTACATGTGGCACCAATTTTGGGATGACTGTAGCTTTTGATTTCCTATGCTTATCTATCTTGTTAGACTGTGTTATCTTATGCTTTCGTTATTTTGTTGAGTTAGTTATGTTTGGGTTGACTTGCCTTAGTGGGGGTTAGGTGAATGCCATCATACTCGGATTTCGAGTCGTGATAATTTCACAGCATAGGAAATCAAGAAACAGACTGTCAGAATTTGTTCAGAACCCAATTCACACAAACCAAACATGTAGGCCTATTGCAAAAGATGTTCCGGACTCAATGGAATCGTCGAAATTCAAATTCGAGACGTCCTTGTCCTAGAACACGATAAAACTCAAGGAAACTAGTAAAAACTTAAAATACATAAACTTCTCTTGAAAATTCTAAAAATAACAAAGAGACAATTTGTAGCATTAGTTTCACCACCCAAAACCACTAGAACTATCGGGAGTTCAAATTTGAGCTTCTGAACTCTGAATGTTGAGCAAAGTCAAACTGTGATTCAAAATCAATTGAAAATACAACTTTGGATCTAAAATCTCTGTTTTAACTCTAAATTCAGTGCTGTAAGTTCTTCTAGACAAGACTCAACATTTTGAAGCTGATGGAATAGAAAGAATTGCATTTTGATACTCGAAACTCAAGATGACCGTAAAAGTCGAAATTTTCAACTTTAAGCTTTTAAAAATACCTTGTTTAGCAAAACTTTAATTTTTTACAAGTTTTTAAAAATTTTACTTTTAGACTCAATCAAAAACGAGCCAAAGAAACTTTCAGGATGGGCAAAATAGTAATTTTATCAAAAATACCAAAAAAGACCTTCGAGGTTATTACATAGAATAATAAGACTTGATTTGATTGATGGATCCATGATTAGTAGAGTTATGTTTTACCCTGATAAGGTATTGAGCGGATTGGTAACACATAGGCCTTTTGCAGAACCACTGACTCATAAGTGGACGGGTCGGACTGGAGAAGTTCCCAATAGAAAATGATAGTACTATAAGTGATTGGATTGGATATGATTGGTCTATGTCTAAATCGTATTTGTACTTGACTTATGTCTTCTGATTGAGTTCACTATCTTTTTAAGTTGAGTTTCTTGAGTCAAGTTGATGTTGAGTTGAATATCTTAAGTTGAGTCTTTTGAATTGAGTTGATGGTTGAGTTGAGTCATTTGAGTTGAGAATCTATGATTGTGTTTTTTTATTTTTCCATCTATTTTACATACTCATACATTCATGTATTGACATTCATTTGGGCCTACATCTTTTGATGATGCAGAGACAAGTATTAGAGATCATCGACAGACGCTTCATTGAGGATCTTATCACTATCAGCTAATTGGTAAGTCTTCTCCTACATTTAGAGGATACCACTTATGTCTTTCTTATTTCGAGTTTAGTATTTTTATTTTGATTTGAAGTAGCTATGAACCTTTTATTGGCACCATCTAGATGCTTAGAGATATATACTTTATAGGCAATGATAGATTATAGTGGATTTTTTATTTTTGTTAGACTTATACTTTTCAAACTATTTTAATAATATTGAATTGATTTGGATTGTTGATGTTTTTCGCTGTTAGATTGTCATTGAATAAATGTGATGAGGCCAAGTGGTTCTCTTGGAGAATAGAAATAGTCTCTGAATGTCAACCACGCCAAGAGTACGCTCTCGGGGTGACACTATTATATTATTTTGTTATAATGTAAAAATCTGATCATGTTATTTGCTTCCACTGTATGATTTCAAGCAGATCGTTGACAAAGTAATTGAGTATTTTTAACGTAATAATGAAAAAATAAATTAAACAAAACAATTTTTAAATTGAATAACAATGGTTAAGAAATATGAATAATAATAATAATAATTGAATTGGAGAAGCTTATCATCGTTGAAGAGTGATTTTTTATGAACAACTGATTTTTTTGGCTGGAAAGAGGCTAGAAAGGAAGAAATCAAGAGCTTTTAAGGGAAGAAACTAAATTTTTTTCTAAATCAGGTACTTAAAATTTTATAAAAGCTATTTTTTTTTCTAAATAAGGTACTTAAAGTTTTAAAAATAAAAAAAACTACTTTATTTTTTAAAGACTTTGTGACTGAGATGTTAGAAATATTTTGTACTATTTAATACATAGGTTTAGGAGTTCATAATTTTTAACTTCAAATGATGACATAACAATTCATAAATGGGGCTTCTTTCACAAATAAATCAAGAGTTGAGACTAGTTTGTAAATTGAGTTTTGAAATGTCCTTTCATCAAAGTTTGTAAAATCTTTAAGAAACCCTAGGATATCATTTTCATTATATATATAGTTGTGTTCTACTAGTTTTATCAAGACATTCTCCTTGCCTTCCACTTGCGGCTGAGATGAAAGGTACTGACATAAGTGAAGAGGAGGATTTATATTACAATGATAAAATTCATATTCACATTTAATCTTTTTCACAGATTTTTTCAGAGCAAAACCAATGAACCTGTAAGTTGTAAGTGATTTAATTTTATTCACTATCTGTTCTTTTTATCTGATGAAGTTTATTAGTTCATGTTTTGATTTTATCTTTGTATACCTTGATTTGTTTTAGATTGCAGAACCATCTTTGAATAAACTATCTCTTGCAAATTATTTGATATAGTACCTTAATAAAATTTACCCATAAAAGATTGATATACACCCTCAAATCTAGATATACTTATATTATTTTATTTAGTTTTTGTTAAGATAAATTGATTTATGTTAAAATGAAGTTAAATCCTTTAAATATAATTCTTTCCTTAGATCCAAGAAAGTTTTTTAATCTAAAGTAGTGCTAAATTTATTAGAGTAACAAGGAAAAGATCTAGTCTTCCCATTATAAAAAGAGGTCTCTGTTCATCTTTAGTAACTGGGTATGTTATTGTTGTTGTTGTTATTCATCTCTTGTAAAATATTTACTTTTAAATCATCTATATCTTAAAAATAATAGTAGGTAGTATCATATTATGTATAATCGGTAGATTAAGTATATTTTTTATGTAAAACTATATATTTTAAAACTTATAAATTCATACGAAAACAAGTCTTATGTTTATAAAGCTGATAGATATATTTAATATTCCTCAAATAGAATCTTAACTGGAAAACCTACTCGCACTTACAAAATATTTTGTAGAATTATCTGTTAAATATTTTTTGCAATTTCACTTTCAAAAAATTACCTCTTCACCTCTAAAGTAGTGCAACAATATTTTCAATCTTATATAGCTATATATAAATATGGTATCAAAAATCTAGATAACCCAAATGATAAGTTTATGTATTCATAAGGATGCTGCTAAATTTTATGATAAAGCAAAGACTTTTGAAGAAAATAAAAACAAAACTTCTTCTAAGAATAAACTACTATTAAACTTAATATTGTTAGACTATTAATTATCAATTGGAAGCTCTAATTTATTTTATGAAAATAACTTTTTAGCAGCCTCCTAATGAACAAATTCAACATAAGTCTATCCTTTCGGTTGACCCAAATTTTCGCTCTATATAAGGTGACATAGGATTAAAATGGTTGTTGCATTTTTTAGTTGTACAGGAGTAATATACGTAATTGTACTAAATATTTTGTAAGATATATATAAAAAAAGATTTCTGAATTATTAACTATTGTCTTCATCAAAGTCATCTTTGAATGATCTGCGTCTTGCAAATGATTCAGTATAGTCCTTGATAAAATTTACACATGAATTTTTTTTTGATATACACCCTTTGATATAGATATACTTATATTAATGTTTGATTCAATTTTTGCCAAGTAAATTAATTTCTGTTAAAATGAAGTTAAATCATTTAAATTTAATTTTCTCCTTAGATTGAAGAAAGTTTTTTTCTTCTTAAAATCTGAACTAAGTGTCGAATCTATTATTGAGTAACAAAGATAAGATCTGATCTTCTCAATCTACCAAAAGATCTTTAATAAAATAATTTTTGAATGATTTGTATCTTAAAAGTTAGTACGAGATAGTATCATATTATGTATTAAGTAATTAATAGACTGAATGCATTTTTCAATGTATAACTATATATTTTAAACTTATGATTAATGTGGAGACAAGTCCTAAGCTTACAAACACAAGAGACCAATTCAATATTCCTTAAATAGCATGCATCCTAGGACCATTTTTATGATCTCCTGCGAAAATATTTTTCAAAATTATTGTTTAAATATCTTTTTCAGTCAATTTTCAAAAGATTACCTTTTCACCTTTAAAGTAATGGCAATATTTTCAATCATGTGTAACCACAAAAAGGGTAACACAAATCTGGACAACCCAAATGATATGGCCATGTAAAATTTATTTATAAGGTTATAAAATTTTATGATAAAGTAAAGACTTTTGGAAAAAAGAAAATAGAAATCTTCTAACGAATAAACTATCAACAAAGTTAAAATTATTTATATATATATTTAATTGCCAATTATGAAACTTTGATTCATAGAAAGTATTTTTCTTTTCTGGTAGCCTCCTCATAATCAAATTTGACATAAGTATATCCTTTCAGTTGGCCAGACTTGAGTTGCTCTATTTAAGGTGACACAAGATTGAAAGTGTTGTTGCACTTCTTTTATGGTGTAGGGGTAATCTTTATAAAGTTGAGGAACAAGTACAAGAAGGTTTCTAAAATGTTATTGGAGGAACATTAAACTAAAATCTTCAGCTTATAAGTTCCGGACTTATTTCATTTACATTTATAAGCATATTTTGAATAATGTATTTAAACAATTATTTAATATGGAATGATAATGCTTCTACTATTAGTTGAGGTACCAATGATTAAAAATAAATCTTCTATGAAAGATATAAATACCTTAAATTGATAAAATTATTTAAATATTGATTTCTTTGCAGATTGAAAAAAATATCTTATCGCTATTATGAATAAAGACAATTTAATTACAACTTGATAACCGCTTATGCTTGAATTTAAGCAAAAAAATATTGTGTTTTCTTGTTTTACTGCATTATTTCATATTTTGATTTTATCTTTTTATGCCTTAATTTATATTAGATTACATTTTTTTATTGCAGAAGCATATTTGAATAAGCTGCCTCCTCCAAGTAGTTCAATATAGTTCCCTAATAAATGTTACACATAAAAAAAATTTATATACACCCTCCAATCTAGATATACTTATATTGTTTGATTTAGTTTATGCTATAAATTTATTTGTATTAAAATAGAGTTAATCCTTTAAATTGAATTCTTGTTTAGATTCAAAAAAGTTTTAACCTAAAGTAGTATTAAATTTATTAGAATAACAAGGATAAGATCTAATCTTTAACAGGGATAAGATCTAGTTTTTTCATTATACAAAGAGGTCTCTATTCATCTTTAGCAAAATATTTATTTTAAAACATTATGTATAATAAGTAGATTAATTACATCTTTTAATGTAAAGCCATATATTTTATATCTAATATATTCATATGAGAACAAGTCCTAAACTTATAAAGCTGAGAGATCAATTCAAATAGAATTCTAGCTAGGAATCCTACTTTTACTCATCTCTTGCGAAAATATTTTGTAGAATTATAAATTAGATATTTTTTTTAGTTCCACTTTCAAAAAAAATACCTCTTCACCTTTAAAATAATACAATAATGTTTCAATATTGTGTAACTATAAATAGGGTAACATAAATCTGGATAACTTAAATGATATGTTTATCTATTCATAAGGAGGCTGGTAAATTTTATGATAAAGCAAAGACTTTTGAAAGAAAAACTTTCGGCTACGAATAAACTATCAACAGAGTTATTAGACTGTAAATTATTAATTGGGAAGCTCTGATTCATTCTGTGACAATATTTTTAATAGCCTCCTATTGAATAAATTCAACATAAATATATTCTTTTGGTTGACCAATATTTTGTTCTATCTAGGTGATACATGATTAAAAAATATTTTTTGCATTTTAATAGTGGTGCAAGAGTATTATACGTGAAGCTTATTAAAAATATTGAATAATTATTATACTAAATGTTTTCACAAGATACATGTAAAAGTAGATTTTTTTGAAATACTATTGGAGGGACAATATTAACTACTATCTTTAGTTTATCAGAGTTATCTTTGAATGATCTATCTCTTGTAGATGATTCAATATAGTACTTTAATAAAATTTACGCATGAAATCTCTTTTGATATACACTCTCTAACCTGCATTGTGTCATAACTAATAGTTCTAGAAAAAAATTTAGAAAATTATATTATTGCATGTGTGGATGTGTGTGTCTTGGAAATTTTGTTAAATAACCCTAGTTGTTCGAACCGATCCCATGGACAAAGTAGAAGTAATTCATGAGAAAATCATATTGATAACTAGAATTTTAACATCTGTCCAAAGGTTAATCTATAGGGGTAAACAACTTCAGTTAGACCAAATGATATTGAATTGTGGAATTGAAAAGGAATCCAACCTGCACCTCGTTGGACAATTGAGGAGCATAGAGCATCCTCACGCTTGGAAGCTCATGAATAACTTGTCTTCATTAATTTGGAGATTTTGTGAAAGAAACTATTGTTTGATTCAATAGAACAAGGATCATATAGAACACATATTTATGGAGTTCCTAGAAATGATTTGGCTGGACTTTGATCAAACCTCTAAATATCTCAAAATACTTATTTCATCATCAGTTTCAATAGATTTGGTAATGTTTTATGTGTCTTTGCCTCTGGATAATAAAACTATTGCTGATAGATGTATTCACCAATTTATCAATTCATTTGCGATCTATCTCAATATGTCTATATATACTAAATATGCTATATTGTTGAAAATTTGTAAGATTTTGAGAAAGGTAGGAATTGAAGATGATTTGTATATCTTTTATCAGAGTAATTTCAGGACTATCGTAGAGAGTATAAGGATCAAGAGGTGCAAGATTGAGATGATGAAGTTCATGTTATCGTCAGATGTTTATCTATTATAGGTGAGATAGCTGTTTAATTGTATGATAGCTTAAATTCAGTTATAGAATCAATTGATTTGTCATTGTTATCTAGTCTTGTGCACAATTTTGCTGCATTTATGCTTCCAGTGCGGAGTATCATATCGTTGATACGTTAGTCTATATATAGTAAATATCGATAGTCTATTTATAATACGATATGACTACTAACTCAATAACAATGATACACACTGGAAGCATAAACCTAACAAAATCATACACAAGGCTGGATAACAATGACAAATTAACTGATTCTATAGTTGAATTTAAGATATCTTATAATTCAGCAGCTATTTCACCAATAAATGGATAAACATCCTACAGTTATATGAAATTCATCATCTCAGTCTTGCACCTTGTGATCCTTATACTCTTTATGATAGTCCCAAAATTACTTCGACAAAAAATATACAAATCATCTTCAATCCCTACCTTTCTCAAAATGTTATAAAATTCCAATAATATAACATATCTACTATATATAGGCATATTGAGATAGATTGCAAATGAATTGACGAATTGTCGAATACATCTATAAGCTATAATTTTATTATCCAGAGGTGAAGAAACATAAATCATTACCAAATCTGTTGGAAGTGATGAGGATATAAATATTTTGAGATATCTAGAGGCTTGATCCAAAGTCATGCCAAATTTTTAAAAATTTCATAAACATGTGTTCTATACGATCCTTGTTCCACTGAATCAAACAATAGTTTCTTTCACAAAATCTCCTAATTAATGAATACAAGTCATTCATGAGCTTCCAAGCATAACGATACTCTATGCTCCTCAATCATCCAATGAGTTACAGGTTGGATTCCTTTTCAATTCCACAATCCAATATCGTTTGGTCTAACTGAGTTATTTATCCTTATAGATTAACCTTCGGATAGATGTGAAAATTCCAATGACTATATGATTTTCTCATGAATTACTTACACTTTCTCCATAGGATCGGCTTGAACAACTAGGGTTTTGTGGGTTTGTATGGGTGCGTGAATTATTTAGTTTGCCTCATAAGATATGTAATAGTAGTTTCCATAAAGGAAAAATATTCATGCCATAATTTTTACATGAATAAATATCTTGAGTTATAAACCTAGTGCTCTGTTAGTAAGCTTGTCATGACCTAAAACTAGGATCTGGGAGTGAAATGGCGCATGGAACTTGAGAGTCCCCAAATAAGCCTCAAAGTATCCACATTCACATTATTAGTTCAGAATCACATAATGAGATAGTAAACACATAGATCAAAAGAATAGGGAAGTAGGACTCATGCTATGTGGATGTTATAGGGATAGGAATTAACATGATCCACATAGCACATGTCACATAAGAACTAAGGGGCGGGTAAGTATGACTCACGCTATGGGAATAGAACATGACTTAGGGCTTTCAACATTTCCACATCTCATCATAAGAAAATCATCGAAGTATCAATATTCAATAGATAGCCATAACTATAATATCCATATTGCAATATGTAGCACAAATCTGTACAAGAGTGTACATATTGTCCACAATGCCTCTAAGTCATAGAATAGGACGGGGGCCAAGATATGTCCTGGGCTCACCCTCAAAGTAATTAAAAGATAAACAAAAGCAACATAATAGGTAAATGGATGATGGCTTGTCCTTGGATGATAGGGCTTACCACAAAAACTTTCACAATCTGAACTAGCCGTCAAAATGTGGATGAATATAGTCTTTAGTCCCTATATGGTTAGATTATGTTGACAAAATGTATGCATTAGTATGTTTGAATGTACTAAGTATGCGGGCATGCAATGCATATGAACTCATTAAATCTGCAGTCATTGTTAGATGACAAGAGCGTAAATACACAACCACCCACCTAACTAACCCCCCCTCCCATGCAAGAAGAGTAATATATCAATATGCCATGAAATACACGATGCATGAAATGCCATAATACTTCAACATATTGGGGATGTGACCTCAATCGACATATAAGACCAAGCGAGTTATTACTTGAAATTTTTGATGTCCTTCCCACACCGGATAAGAGGTGATCTACTTGCCAAAGGTAGACCATACTTCTCCTTAAGAGCCTCCCATTTTGAAGAAATAACCTTCCTTACGTGCCTCCCATTTCGGATAGGATTTTCATTCATATCATATCAAAGTTGTCACCATACCTTACGGGCCTCCCATTTCGGTATGGTTTGCCATAAACAAATACTTATGGTGGCACATAGTTGTGGGACCTAGGTACTGGGCCCTTCGAGATAGTCCCCCTTCCCACAAGTCTGCTCAGTGCTAAGTCATCATACCATAAGAATAAATATACTTATACATGCTTTCAAAAGAGGCACAAGTCATTTCAAATCATTTCAATGCTTACTTAAGCTTGAAAGTCAAATGATGTTCATAATCATTCATACTTAGGCTAAAGAACCAAATCATGCTTCAAATCAAACCTCCATGAATAAGAATATCTCATTCGCATATATTAAAGTGGTATAAACACTCGGATTTGCTCAAAGACCCATATCATAGATATTTATGTCATCACATTCTTGTCATAACCATATTTCCATCAAAATCATATTCATAAATATAATTGGATCATAATCCACTTCATAATCTTCATGAAAATCAATGCTCTCAAAATCATATTCATAAATATAATTGGATCATAATCCACTTCATAATCTTCATGAAAATCAATGCTCATATATGCATATGCCATGAATGATGAGAGAATAGTATGGGCAACAGAGATTTAATTTAGTTCAACAATATAATATGAAATTCAGGTAAATCACTAAGTATATCTACATTTAAATCACAATTTAGATTATCGTTCTGTTGTCGAAATGCAGCACTTTCGATGTTTAAAACTTAGAATTTTGTGTGTTTTCAATGCGATGTTAGTAGGTTTGATGTGTTTTTATGTTTATTTTGCAGGATTTCAGGATTGGCACAATATTTGGGCAAAATATGCAGAAGTTGTTGAAGTTAAAGACCCACGAGACCCTACGGGCTGTAGAATACTCTACGGGCCGTAAAGGAGGTTCTGTGTGAAATTTTAGTCAGGGGTGTATTTCTGAAGTTGCATCTACAAATATGCAGACGAGCCATAGAAGACTTTATAAGCCGTAGACTTGCTATTGTACCCTGAGGATCAAAAGATGAGACTTTCTGAAATTCCATGAGGAAACCCCTTATGGGACATAGAATCATTTATGGGTTGTAGAGGGGTGTTATAGAAGATATGTACTGAATCAAAGCAATAGTTAACGAAAGCCCGACTACGAGCCGTAAATAACTATATGACCTCTAAAGCACCTCATAGAGCCTGCTGGCCCAGTTGTCCTATTTCGTCCTTGATTTGTATTTCAAATACTATAAATAGGTTTTTAGGTTATTTTTCTTAGAGAGACAATAGAGATCGAAGAGAAAAATATTAGAGAGTTTGAGAGACACTTGTAAACTTTAATTTCATCCTCTAATTATAATCTTGTGATTATCATTGAAAAGTTGAATTTTCTTGTACTTAATTCTATTGTATAAGTAATCGATTATGTTATTCAAGTTCATAAGTCTTGCTTTTACACTCATCATGAGTAGCTAAATCCACAACTAAGGTTATGGGAACCATAAAGAATTAACAAGGTAAAAACGGATAATTCGTAATTCTTGAAAAATATGCATCATGTATTAATTACTACAAGAAAGTATGGAATTAGTAAAAACTTTTTAGCAACAATTATGTTTCAGTTGGCTTATATTAATAAATCGCAACAATTTAATTTTATGTTGGTATTTCTTTTAATTTTCAACAATAATATTTTTGTTGTTGCCAAACATTTTAATGTTGTTGCTATAATTTATTATTAATAATAATTAATATATTAAAATATAAAATAATCGCAACAACATTTTCACAACAACCATGATTTTGTTGCTTAACTTTAATAAATGACAACAATTTAATTAATTTATTGCTATTTTCAAAATATTTGGCAACAATAATTTTTTTTATTGTTGCTAGTTTTTCTATTTAACAATATGTCACAACCCAAGCCTAGGGGCTAGACGTGATCGGGAATGGGGAACCCGAAGGAACCCCAAACAAGCCTCATAACATTTCATTATACCTCCTTGGTCGCGGAAGCAATGTAAAACAACGTAAGGAGTATAAACAAGGGGAATTGTTACTAAGGGAGAGATAGCTTTATACTTAAATAGCTTGAATATCACAAGTGAGTCAAAGCTCAAGCATAATACATAACATGTCCAGCAACACCTCTACTACATCAATAACAGCGGGGGCCAAGACAAGCAACCGGGTTCACCCTCATAGTTAATACATAAATTAAAAAAGATAGTATTAGAACATAGTATAAGAGAATAGTTATTGTCCCAGGAATAGAGGACTCACCAAAGGCTAACTTGAACAATCCGTCTAGCCACAAGAAGAATCAATAAGAGCTCCGGTTCCCATATGGTAACATCATGTAGGCATAGAGTATGCGTTAGTACGTTTGAATGTACTAAGTATGTGGGATGCAATGCAACAAGAGATAAGCTTCATAATCAACATGCATAACAATAGACAATAGGCATGATATAACAATATGACATGTATGATCAATGCATAAGTAAAACATGCTTAAGTAACTCATGCTCATATAGAATATCATTTGTAAAGGATAGACCAAGCGAACTACTTCCCAGCTCCAAGACACACCATTTCTTGAACGATGATTGAGGCTTGATCCCCCCTCAACAAGGCATTCGAGTCTTTACACCCCCTCGTCAAAGTGATTGAGACTTGAAACCTTTTCAACAAGGTGATTGAGGCTTGGTACCCCCTCAACAACGTAACTGAGGCTTGGGACCCCCTCGTCAAGGTGATTGAGACTTGACACCCTCTCAACAAGATGATTGAGGCTTGGCACCCCCTCAACAAGGCAACCAACTTGCAACATCATTGATACTTTTCATGAATTCAACACATGTACAACATACTTTCATCATCATAAAGTTATCATATACCTACATTTCCTCTCATTATTATACATCATATGAATACCATTGTTTCATTATCATTCCACCATCATTTCATCATCATATAATCATCATAATACTATTCATCTCATAAGATATCTATTGGACCTTCAATTCCTCAAGAAAACCTAGCCGGACATTTTATCAAACACTTGGGGGGTGTGATGGGGGCAAAAGACCATGCAATTTAGAGATGAAATCATGCAAGAAAATCTATAGTAACACCATCAATCAATACCTTGCAACATCCCCAAGACATTCACATCAAAATTCCTCATCAAATCCAACATTAGATCCAAGATTTAGAGCTCAAAACATGCTAGAACAACCATACTTTCATGAACTAAAATCACTGTGCAGTAAATTTCTCAATATACAAGACCCACATGTAAAATCAACTTTAAATCATGCAACATTAGTAAAAAGGAGGCTTAGGCACCATGGGTGGAAGGACCCAATGGCTCAACACCACATACCTTAGCTTTGGAGAAGTTCTTGGTGAAGTTTGAAAATGGAGGCTTGAAGCTTGAAGAAAATCCTTAGTTCCAAATAAGGGTTTTGAGTCTTGAATTCTGCAGTGAAAATATGACTAAGTGTTTTGGGGAGTATTGAGAAATGTTTTGGATGATATAAGGGTGAAATTTGGTTAAGTATAGATAAAAGCACGCTTGAGAAAACTTGGGCCCAACGCTTAGAATAATTGGACCGCACAAGAAAAACTCTGCTTGGAAAATACACCTCTCCGCATCGCGGAGAGGATGCGGAGGCAAAATTATTCATGAGCGTGCCCTTGGCGCGTCGGAGAGGCAACACCAAAACCTCATTGGAATTTGCACATTTGAAAATTGAAATTGCTATTCTTTCGCTCTTAAATCGGGGTTAGACCTTTTTTCATCTAATTTTGAACTCCTGATCACAAAAATGAAGTCGGATTTTCAAAATAACAAATGAATTTTTAGATATATAGAAAACAAGATCTCGGTCACTTCTGAGGTATATTTTTAGCCACTTTTTGGGTCGTTACACAGTAATATATTTGGTCCAAAATATTTTTCTTTTATGTTTCCGCCATAACCCAATTTTCTTTCCGCCAAAAGTTTTTAGTTCCCCAAATTTTTTACCCAAGCTTTATACGCACGAATCTTTAATTAAACCTAGATTTTTCTTTCATTCTTCAACTGGGTTCTTGAACTCAATCTCTTTCATTGTTCAACTGTGTTCTTGAAGTGATCAATCTCTTCAATTGTCCAACTGGGTTCTTGAAGTCAACCTAGGTACGAGTCTCTTTTTTATGAAGTTTGTGAATTCTTGTGTATGATTATTTTAGTATCTTTGATTGTATTACTTTTGTGTTTAATTTGTGAATCCCTGTTAAATTTCATTTTTTTAAATTATATTTGAATACTTTCCAGTAGAAAGAGTTCTCTAATTGAATTTTTCTTCTCCCTTCGATCATTATTTTTTTTTTGATTTTATGGATTAATTTGTGTGGAAGTTGTTAGAATTGTGACATTTGTTGGATTTTGTTCCCAAAGTTGTGTGATATTTGTTCTATTTTGTTCCCAAAAGTTTTGGAGCAAATCTTTTTGTTTGAGGTAGCCTGACGAACCTAGTGGTTCAAGAACTGGACTAGTAGTAGACACTTGATTTTCTGGTTCTTGGTAATGAGAAAAGGTCGAGTCTATAGTGTTGGTACTACTTGTTAATAGGATTTGAGATAAAGATGGTCTAATTTGAGCAGCCCCAGTATATGAAAAATACATGTTTTCTTGAATTCTGCTCAATAGTTTGTTGATTTCCTCAAGAGAGACAAGTGATGTAGGAGAAAAGAGAAAACACAGAAAGGAAAAAGGGTACTTAAAAAATTGCCCTTTTTCTTGAGATTTATAAAACACTGATCCAAGAAAATATGAGGGTGTGTCAATTTGATTTTTGATGATTGGCTTATATGAGGAAAAAAATAGATAATTTAGGGGCAGTTTGGATTTGGGAAAAAAATCTTTTTTGTTTGATATCTGTGGTGTGTGAGTGTACATAAGATGATATCCAACAAGTTATAATAAAACTAATCTCAAGCCTTTACTGGAACATGATTGGACAAATTTAAAAGGTGCATCTCTTTTGAGTTGTGATAAGTCACCAAAAGTTGATAATTCGAAAAAGTTTCCAACTGAAAAAAGTTTCAAAACAAGAATCCTTACCTTCTCAAGAGATATTTGGTTTCTCCTTTAGAGGAGCTAAATCATAATTTGCTTGCTGCCGAGTGTAATTCTCAAGTACGAAGCCGAATCTAAGTTCATGTGTGCACTCTGTACCACATTGAAGCAGCAGCTCGTGTGAACTTCGTGTTTCTGTGCATGGTGTATATTTGTGAAATGAAATGTTTTTAATATATTTAAATGCTTTAAGGCAAGGATAGGATTGACACCTGCTGGCTGGTGCGCCAATACTATATCTGATCCTGGATATAAGTTAGTTTGGTCTGTCATGATGCCGAATTATGAGAGTGTGATAGCAGACTTTTTCTGGGATGTGTTGACTAAGAATGATAAGGGTTTCGAGAGTTTGTAGAAGGGTAGTTGTGAAAAGGTGGTCAGGATATTAGTTGGGAATAAAGGGTATGGTGCGGATGAAGGGACATTACCAGTTTCACCTCTTAAGAGGGAAGAAAAGGAGAATGCTATTCAGGTCTAAGAAGCTTGGCCATTTGTGTGGCTTGCGGGGGTGGCCAAGAGTCAGACAGAAGATTTGGCCAAGATATGGACTGTTTTGCAGGTGTTATTGGTAAAGCTCCAAGAGGGAAAACTTTAAGTATTTGGGGTCCATCATCCAGAATAGTGGCGATATCGACGATGATGTCATACATCGTATTGGGGTAGCATAGACTAAATGGAGGCTTGCCTCTGGAGTATTGTGTGACAAGAAGATACCACCTAAACTTAAAGATAAGTTTTACAGAGTGTTGGTTAGACCATCGTTGCTGTATGGAGTGGAGTGTTGGCCAATTAAAAAGGCACATGTTTAGAAGATGCATGTCGCAGAGATGAGGATGCTGAGATGGATGTGTGGTCACACCAGGAGTGACAAGGTTAGGAATGAGACCATTCGAGAGAAGCTAGAGGTGGCCCCGGTAGCCGAAAAGATGAGGGAAGCGAGATTGTGATGGTTTGGACATGTGCAGAAAAGGAGTACTGATGCTCCTGTTAGGAGGTGGGAGAGGCTGGTTTTGGGAGATACTCGGAGGGGTAGAGATAGATCGAAGAAGTAATGGGGGGAGGTGATTAAACATGATATGACGGAACTTGATCTCACTGAGGACATG
Organism: Solanum clarkiae; assembly: GCA_011800125.2. Lineage (NCBI taxonomy): Eukaryota > Viridiplantae > Streptophyta > Magnoliopsida > Solanales > Solanaceae > Solanum > Solanum clarkiae. Next base: position 10,453,295 of record JAABOM020000092.1, read on the forward strand.
ACCTTAGATATAAAGAAGTGGAGGTCGCGAATTAGAGTAGCAGGTTGATGGTAAGGTTAGGTGGATGCATGGCCTTGGGGTATAGTAGGATTAGGTGGAGGACGTGTTTTTTTATCATGTGTTCGCATTATCTGTCGTATTATGTGTTAATTTTATCTTAGTTACATACTGTCATGTGTTATTCATTATTAATCGCTCTTTCTGTTCCCTTCCCTTCCCTTTTTGTCATATCTAGTTCTTTCTTGTTTATGGGTTTTGAGATGAGGGTTCTCAGGAAACAGCCTCTCTACTTCTATGGTAGTGGTAAGGTCTGCGTACATTCTACCCTCCCCAGACCCTACTTGTGGGATTTTACTGGGTATGTTGTTGTTGTTGTGCTTGTTGTTGTTGTTGTGTAGGTAGTTAGCATAGAAGTGAATAAGTAGGTTTCTGAATAAAACCTTAGAATTTCAATGTGTGTCAAACACCAAAGCTTCTAATTCTTCTCCCAAGAAATCCCACTTTTCCAATAGACGTTTCCACATTGAGTACCTGTAATTACATCTAGGTATAAGTAGTATACAATCAAACAGAAATCGACTTAACGGAAGATAAAACTATGAGATATATGAAAACATCGACAATGCTCAATAATCGATAAAACTGCAATATGCCCAGCTTTTGCTTCAAACTTAGCCATCTGTACTGATGCTATGAGATATATGAAGACATGAAATGCTTCTATCTGGATACTCTTGCTCGACTCCCTGATCAGATTCATGAGAATCCTCAAGTTGTCTCTTGAACTAACATAACGTGTCATTACAGTAGAATTTGAGCGGTCCAGCAATATATCGCCAAGAGTTTGACAGCTTGTCTTTTGGTGATGTAGTTACTAGACTCGAGCAGCTTTGAGTTATACTCTTAAAAAAAAAAGATTCCTATTTTGATTGTTTTTCCCTCACACCTAACACTTGCCCAAATTTTTTATTTTCTTCAACGTTGTTCAATCCTTCACTACTCTTCATGGGGTTTCGTTTTTTCTCAAAGGTTTGCTGTGAATTTTTGTGGGGTTGGCAAGTTTGGAGTGGAGAAGATAAACTTGAGTGTGGTCTTTATTTTTTTTTATCCGGATTAGTATCTTCAAAACACAAACTCATGTGACTTTATTTGCAGGTCTTCGACAAGATCTATGAAGAGTTGCAAGCTCGTACTATGTTACGTACTGCAGAAGAAACAAAAAAGAAGATTTTGAGTGAAAAAACATCACTTGAGGCAAAAATCACAGAGCTAGAAAAGAAGAAATCAAGTGAGGTATGTTGCCTAAATGTCTCTTGCCTAACGTAAATTCTATATTTAATATAAAGTGAAGTAATAGTATTGAGAGCATGTGGAGAATGGAGATATTCACATGGCCCTCCCGTAGCAACACCAACAATATCAATTTTGGCACTTGACATGAATATTAACTGCGGGAATTCACATTTTTTTTCCTGGAAATTGTCACTTCAGTTTGTTGATGTCAAGTTTGCATTGCCCATCATTTGATCAAATGTACAAGAATTCACCTATTTTGATAATGTAGATTTTTTTTTTGGCTAATTGTGCTAAGGTAGTAACTTCTGAATATCCCTATAGAAGGTTCCTATTTAATGTTTACGATAAGTTTTAACTTCTTTGAAAGGATATTAAATCCTCAAGTAAAATAAAATTTTAGCAACACTACAAATGAAAAGCGTGTGAAAAGTAGTATCATTTTTTCATGAAGATATTATTATTTCGATTTTTTCTTAAGTGCAAATGAAATAAGGAGATTTACCGAGAGAACAAATGATGAGTTCGAAAATACTAAGTAGAGTTTATTATCACGTGATTCTATCTATGTTGTAAATTTGTATTTATGTATTTAATATTTACTTTGTCAAAATATAATTATTGTATTTTTTTTTTGCAGGATAACATCTATTGGAAGAAGATTACTCAGAAATTATTAGGACTAGAATTTAATTAATGACATTGCTTAACAATTATTTTTTCTTTTAATTGCACAAATATGTAGAAGTATTTAATTTTTTGGAACATCAATCTTATGTATTGACCTTAGCAAGTTTTAATTCTTAATTTAAATATTTATTTAGCATTTTAAACAAAATGGGCATTATGTATCTAGCAACTACTCAGAAATTGCTGCTAAAGAAGTATTAAAAATCTGCAATTTATTGCAACAAAACAATCCTTGATGCTAAAAGTCTTTCTAACAAATTACTAGCTGACTTTTTGCCAAGTTTTTACAACTGATATTGTTGGTGAAAAAAGTTAACTTATTGCAACATTAAATTTTGTTGCGAAAAATATCATAAGCCACAACTATATGAATGTAAGGCAATAATTTTTATAATTGAGTTACATCAATTTTTGACATCAATGTCTTTTGTTGTTGCAAAAACTTTTCGCATCGGCATTTATTGCAACAATTCTTTTATTGTTGCCAAAAGTGCTTTTTGCAACAACATCTAATATATAGCAACAAAAAATATTATTGGAAAATCCCTTCTTTCTTGTAGTATTAATTCTCTTTGTATCAAATACTTTCTAGTGGTAGCCAACATTAAAACCTGTCTAGTGTTACTGACTGGATCAAGGTAGTAATGAATAAGAAAAGAGATTAATTAATAGGATTCGATCGATGTTTCTCGTCTAATCAACCGAACTGGGATAAGGGGAGGTTGTACTGGGACAATAGGTAATGGTTAGTAATGTCACACTATCGGGATAGACCAAATCACATACTGAAATTTGCCTCTTTCCTGGACCAAAGGGTTTGGTGTACTTAACTTACCATTCTGCATGCTACACACTAAAAATAGTTTGATTATCTGGTAATGCTGAGTTAGGGAATTATGGGGAACACAATACCCTAGTTCTTCTCCATATTGATTTAACACTTGTCTTAGCTTAGAGTTATTTTTTACTAGTTATTATAAACCTCCCGCTTTCGGGGAGATAAGTTGGTTAATCAACTCAAATTGCAATTCAATTCTTCCAAGTCTACCATACTCCCTTGGGTGTGACCCTCACCTTAGTTAGGTTCTATATCTTGACAACAACCGCTTTAGCCTAAAAAAGGAGGTGTAGCTTGGTCGATATCAAGATTTTGGCGTCGTTGCTGAGGAATACGGCTAGACTTGTTTAATTCAAGTAATTTGAGAATTAATCCTTATTTTCCTCATTTTACGTTTTTATTGTTTTTGTTTTCTTTCAGAGTACAGGTGTAGTGTATTCCCAACATGCAAAGTTGAGGCATACCCTTGACTCCGTTTGACCTAGAGATCCAGAGAATACTGAGAAGAATGGCCCATGACAATGCAAATAACGCGGCGAATGCAGCTCTGAACCGAAATGAGAATGAGAATGCAAATAATAACAATCCACTTCCTCTTGAGGATATTGTTCCACAAGCATAGGACTTCAACGCAGACACTTATCAGTGGAATCAATATCGGCTGAACCCTATGGCCATGGAGGTTACTAGAGCTATTGTGTTACCACTACTACAGGCTGACATAAAGTTCATTATTTCGAGTGGGTTGTTGCATGCTGTAGAACTGTGTGTTGTTCACGGGCCTACCATCAGAGAATCCACACAATCATCTGCACAATATTACATTTGTCTGCAAGAGTGTAATAGGAACATAGAATCTATCTATGGATGTTATGGACTACGTGTCTTCGGAATATATATATATTGTGAGGTAAAAGCATACATAGATTCATAAGCTTAATCATAGTTTCAAATACATAGTTGCATGCTTAGGATAAGATCATTTCGTGTCTTGTGCCGAGGAAAGGTTGTACCTATCCTTATCAATACACAATTCTTACTCGTGATGGTGTAGCTACACCCTTGATCATTTGCATGCCATAATCACTTTCATACTTGAGAGCTTGTACTTGCATAATCATGTTCATACTTAAAATCTTATAGGAACATAGTCATACTTGAGTGAACTTAATGCATGATTATGGTTTCATGAAATGTAAGCTTAAAACCACGCAATTGAATAGATTCAAGCTTATCTCAATTGTTTAAGATTATTTGAACACAAATTGAAAGTACTCATGCATAGATTGCATAAACTCAATAAGCTTAAAATGTAGTATCATGAAGTTCATACAATTTCCTGTGATTGAAGCTTAAACATTCATATATAAGCATAGTAACACTATTTGGAAGATAATTTAAGTAAGATGTTCATGCATGAAAGTCCATTATAGTCATGTATTGATGTTGAGTAGAAGAGATGGAATTCGTTTGGCTTCGCAGGTGAAATTAGCCTATGAATAAAAAACGCACGCCTTTAGTATAGGGAACAAACCTTTCCAAGAGGATCCATCCCTATTGATGGTCAGAGGTTGAGATGCATACCCTTAGGTACTTTATTTGATTGTTTGAAAATGATTGAGCTTGACGTTGAGGTCCTTCAATAGATTCCTAAGCTTGAAGTTGAGAGGAGATTTGAGAGAGAAGTGTGGGTGGTGAGGTCTTGAATTTGGAAAAGTGGGAGTGTTCCGGAAGACTAAGTGAGGTTTGAAGAATAAAATGAGGGATATAAAAGTCCAAAAAACTTAAAAAAATATATTTATGAATGATTTTTTTACCAAACTACCCCAACTTAAAAAAGAATGGACCCCCAAGACTGGGGCTTTAGGTGCACTGAATGACACCGGGTCATAGAGGATAGGGCATAACAGGGAAAAAGGCTTAGGCAAGGCATAACACAACATGGGAGCATGGGCTATGCAAGGGGAAGTCGGTCTATAGGAGATGCCCCCACCACGGACCTTTTCATGAGGATTGATGGCACCACGACCCGTGAAGGGTCTCTTGGATGTTCCCTCTACAAGGAAGGATCCTTACTCCTCCAAAGCACCAACCACAAATGCCCACCACGTGGCATGGTGCATATCACTGTCTGTGGTCGTTTCTTTGGTGGGCAAGGGTTCAATTTTTGAGAAACTTTTATTTCTAAAGTCTTAATTCTGACTTTCAAATCTCGGGGCCTTACATCATCTCCTCCTTGGGATCATTCGAACTCAAATGAGGTGAGAGATAGCTTGAATAGAGCAAAATGAACATAAACGGCCCAACGTGAGTGCAAAAAGCAAGTTTAATATCAAAAATCATAAAATCTTCAAGACTTTACAATCAAAATCATTTTAAACCAGTTTCATGAGATTGAATACGCTTTATGACATGAAAATGTAGAAATGGAAGAATTCACACCATTTTAGCCTGAAGAACCTATTACCTTAGGCTTGGGTAGAATTAAAAAGATAAGGGGATCATCGAATCATATCCATTTCTGCTTCCTATGTAGCACTTTCAATATGTTGATTCCTTTAGAAGACTTTAATTAATGCAAATTCTTTGTTATGTAGCCGCTTCACTTGTTGATCCAAAAACTCAATAGTGACTTCTTCATAGGTCAAGTTCCCTATACTTCGACACACTCCAAACGCACAGCAGAACTTGGATCACCAATGAACTTTCTCAACATCGACATATGAAACACCAGGTGAAACCATAGCCATTTCTAAAGGAAAAACCAATTGATAAGACACCTTACTAATCTGCTCTAACACCTCATAAGGTCCTATACTTGGGGACTCAATTTTCCCTTTTTACCAAATTGCATCACACCCTTCATGGGTGAAATATTCATATACACCCCATCTCTTAAGTGGAACTCATGGTCTTTCCTCCTAATATCGAAATACTAATTTTAATGACTATGAGATATTTTCAATTTCTCCCATATGAGATTCATCTTTTTTGTAGCATCTAACACAAAATTTGGACCAATCGAGGCTATTTTAGCAATTTCATACCCACCCATCGGGGTCAGAAATATCCTTCCGTACAAAGCTTTAAATAGTGTCGTCTCAATGCTAACATGAAATTGCTATTGTAAGAGAACTCAAAGAGCAGCAGATGATCATCCCAGTTATCCTAAAATTCTAACACACGAGCCCTTAACATGTCTTCTAGGGTCTAAATTGTCCTTTTAGCTTGCCCATCTATATGAGGATGGAAAACGATACTCAACTTCACCTTAGTATCAAGTCTCATATGAAATGACTCCTAAAAATGAGATGTGATTGTGTACCATGATCTGACATGATAGAAAAATGGCAGCACATGATAGCTCACCAATATCTAAATATACAACTTAGCATATCCTGAGCACTAAAAGTAATCTTGGTTGGTATAAAATTAGCTGACTTGGTCATTCTATCCATAATTACCCAAATCAAGTCATATTGTATTTGAGTACAAGGAAAACTTGTCACAAAGTCCATATTCACATCTTCCCACTTTCAAGTAGGAATTTCTATATATTGGGCTAGGCCACCTGACCTTTGATGTTCCACCTTCACCTATTGACAATTAGGGAATTTTACTATAAATTTAGCTATGTACTTCTTCATTATATTCCACCAATACAATTCCTTCAAGTCTCGATATGTTTTGGTGGATTTGAAATTTAGGGATATGGAAGTTATAGGCCTCTTTCAAAACCAATTCTCCTAAGCTATCCACATTCGGAACGCATAGCCAGCCTTGATAGCAAATCATACCATCTTTCCTATGGGAGAAAACCTCTATCTTTATTCTGAAAATCGATTCCTTCAAATCAACTAATGTTGGGTCTAGGTCTTGTTTAGCCTTGACATCAACTACTATCGATGATTAAACCCCATTTTGCACATAGATACGACCATCGTTGGAGTCACTTTGCCGAACTCACAAACATGCCAAATGGAGCACATCCTTTACCAACTCGCTTTTGGCCTCATCCACATCAGTCATATATGACTACCCATAGACAGCCTACCAAGAGCATCAACCACGATGAAGATCTTACCCAAATGATATTGCACACTTATATCATAGTTCTTCAGCTACTCAAGCTATCTCCTTTGCTTCAAATTTAGATTTCTTTGACTGAACACGTATTGCAAACTCTTGTGGTTAGTAAATACATCAACATGCACCCCATAAAGATAATGACGTCAAATCTTTGAAGTAAATACCATAACTGCTAATTCAAGATCATGGTTTAGATAATTTATTTATGCACCTTTAGTTGCCTCTAAGAAAATACCATTTTGCATTAGAATATAACCCAAAGCAACACGAGAAACATCACAATATACTACAAATCCATCCAAGCCTTTCAGTAATGTTAAGATAGGAGGCAAGGTAAGAAGATCCTTGATGTGCTACCAAAATATGATATTTTTATCCTTTAAAAAGAGAATTTTTGTGTTCCCTCATGAATTTTGGTAGATTGATGTTCATTTGTGTTTATTTTTGCGGAAAAATAGATTCATTGTGTTTTTGGCTAAGTGTTGCCGGTTTATGCTGATTTTGAGGTTTTACAAGCCCATCTATGAGTTGTATCTTGATTCACGAACCGTAGATGGTGCTCATGGCTATGATGTACAATGTAATGGAAAAAAGTGAAAACTACAAGGACATTGTATGATCCATGGTCCCGAATACGACTCGTAAAATGGGTTCATGAATGTAGATGCTGAAATTCACCAGTACAGTCTATGAGAGGATCCTATAACTCATAATCTTGAGCACAAGCCATAGATTAAGTTTCATAGAAAAGAACCTGACTTTGAAAAATTCAGACTATGATAAAGACCATGAGCCTTAAAGGAAAGTACGATTTGTAAAATGACTCATAAACATGCCAAATCTAGTTATCCTAGTTCATCTAATAGAAATTTTTCATGTTTATATATGGGTTTTTTTAATCTTTCCTGATTACATTACACACTTCCTTTGTTTTAGAACTCAAAGTAATATTGTAATATATTATTTTCGATTTTGTTCATGATTTTTAGATTTGCTCGACATTAAATTTCAAGTAAAGTTTTTGGATTTTCATTCTTCTATTTTTCATTCTGTCTTTATAATTATGCGTACATCGATTTTCATCAATCATAATACTTTAATAAGTATCTAAAACCCACAACTAGTGCTGTGAGAACCATGAAAATTAATAAAGTAAAACTGAATAATTAGTAATCTTTAAATAGTGTGATTGCATGTATTATTTATCTCTTTATTTTGGTTTCATTTTAATGGTGGCCAATGTAAGAACTCACCTTATTCTTGCTTGGCAGACCAAGGGGGTAAGAAAGTGAACAAGAATAAATAATAAAGATTTGATGTGATTACACTTTTATAATTTTCCTAAAGGAACCTAGGGATGGCTAAATCTGGGACCATGGTAAGGGTGAGTAATGCATACGCCTGTAGATTGACCAAGTCACGTGGTGAGATTCATCTATTTTCTAGGTGAAAGACTTAGGAGAATTTAACTTACTAGTTTTGCATATTACACACTAGAAAAAATTACTACTATGAGGTTATTCTGCATTACAAATTGCTAAGGATCACAATACCCTAGTCGCATTCCTTTGCTGATTTTGTACTACTTGCATGCAAATTGATTATATCGTAGGTTCTAGCTACCGTTTTGTTTAATTATAAATTTCCTCCTAAAAATAAGTCTGTTAACAATTCGAATTCACATCAGTTGATCTAAGTCCGAACCATATTCTATATGGGATTGACCCTAAACTTGGTGAGATTCTATATTTGACAGAGACCACTTACGCTTCTTATGGGAGGTATAATTTGGGCATTTTTGATCCTTCCAAGTACGAAAACTCTTCTCATATTCATATGAACATTGGAAATTAGTCTTCTTTTGGGTCAACTGGGTAAAGGTTTGGCAGTATATGAGAATCCCTTAACAAATCTTCGGTAATACCCAACCAAACCCAAGAAACTCCTAATATCTAAAGGGGATAATGGATTTGTCCAATCCCTCACCACCGAGATCTTTTTGGATCAAACTTAATACTATCACCAGACACAACATGGCCAAGGAAAACTACCTTTTCAACCAAAACTCACACTTGCTGAATTTTACAAATAAGTGATTATCTTTCAAGTTTTAAAGTACCACCCTCAAATGATCCATATGTTTTTCCTCACTACGAGAGTAAAGCAAAATATCATCTATGAAGACCATCACAAAGTATCAAAGTAGGGCTTGAACACCTGATTCGTAAGGCCCATGAACATAGCTGAAGCATTATTCAACCAAAAAGATATCACCACAAATTCAAAGTGACCATACCTTGTCTGGAAAGCTATCTAGAAAATGTCACACTCCCTTACCCTCAATTGATGATAGACAAAATAGATATCAATTTTGGAGAAATGAGTATCCCCTCGTAACTAATTAAATAAATTATCTAGCCTGGATAATGGATACTTATTTTTTATAGTCACCTTGTTCAATTTTTGGCAGTCTATACACACTTAAAGCAATCCATTTTTTTTTCTCACAAACAAAATTGGAGCACCCTACGATGAAATGCTTAGCCTGATGAAACCCTTTTCCAACAAGTCCTTCAATTGATCCTTCAGCTCTTTTAATTTCAATCATGGCCATTCGATAAGAAAGAATTGAGATAGGTTGGGTATTGAAAAGAAGATCTATGATAATGTCCACTTCTCTTTCGGGAGGAATACCGAGTAAATCTTCAGTAAAGACATCAAGAAATTCATTCACAATCGAAACAGACTCAGGACTAGGAGACTTAGAATCGACATCCCTAATCCTTACTATATGGTAGATACACCCCTTGGCAATCAATTTTTGGGCTTTGAGATAAGAAATAAATCGACCTTTGAATACTTATTCATTACCTACCTATTAAAGAATTATCTCATTCGGGAATTGGAATTTAATATTATGAGTCCTACAATCCATAGAGGCATAAGAAGTATCCAACCGATCCATCCCGAAAATAACATCAAAATCAACTATCTCAAGGTTAACTAAATCACAAGGAATAACTTTATGTAATACAAACATAGGACAACTTTGATAGACTCTTCGAGCTACTACTGGCTCACCCACGGGAGTACAATATGAAAAAGGTTCCAACAAGATTTTAGGACTCATATCAAACTTAGTAGCTAGGAAAGGAGTGACAAAACATAAATTGGCATCCGAATCAAAGAATGTATACACATTGAAGTTAAAGACCTTCAACATACTAGTGGCCATATCAGGAGTTTCTTTACATGTCTAGCATAAAGATCATAGAATCTGTTATTGCATTGAACTCCACCTTGTTGAACCCATTGTTGACCTTGACCTCCACATATTTACCTCTATTTGAAATATTTGTACACTTAGGAAGCTTGTGGCTCGTCTTGCCACTCCTATAACAAGCACTTGAATCTGTCGAGCATCTAGCTGCATGATTTCTTGCATAGCTAGAACACTTGGAGTTAGTCGGCTCACCCTTATGTTGTACCTTAAGGTAAGACACTCTATCACTAGTAAACCTTTGATTAGAAACTTGAGATTATCCTTGGCTTTGATGGATGCGATCGCCACCACAACTACTCTTGGAACCTGAGAATCCACCCTTAAAATAAGCCTTCTTGGACTAATGCTTGAGCAAGTATAATAATCTCAAGATCAGCAGTTGCAGTAGCTAAAGCTTGAGTAGATGTAAGAATCTCAGGCTCAGTAGTTGCAGTAGCTGAAGTTGTTGGTTAAGTAGTTGTTGCTTCAAACTCAACATTTACATTAGTATCAACCCTCACTCCATCAGGGTCTTCTTTGTCCCTTTCATGGTCCCCATTGTCTCTTTCTTTATTAAAAGCACAAAAAGATTCTTCACTGGTACGAGTGTATTTCAAAACACCAGAGAGGCCATCCACACACTTCACTTCATTTTCATGTGACAAACATAAATCTGAAAAGTACCCCTACTTTGTATTTGTTATAGAAAATCACTGCTCGGTGGCCTAACATAAAATATGCAACTTGTATTTTACCCTAATTCTTTAATATCATTTGTTATTCAAAGTAAGACATCCTATCCACATCCATATCAAAATTTAAGTGATTTCTCCACCCTCACATGATAGTTTTTGACTCTTACTATTCAAAATCCTACCACATCGAAATTTAAGTGATTTCCCCACCCTCATATGATAATTTTCGACTCTTACAATTCAAAATCCTACAATGATAATGTCTCTGTGTTATGTATGTAAAAACACTCATTCGTGAAATTATGTCACATTCACAGTACATAAATATTTGAAATTAAAGAAAAAAATTGATTTATACAATGGTATACATATACATCTCAAATATATACTGTAATTAGTCAGAATTAGAAGATAAAAAATTAGACTAGTAAAAAATCTTAATTTATCAACAAATCGTAAAACTTTTGACTTTAAAATCAACAATAACATCAATTGTAATCAAATCCTAGATAATTTCTGATAAAAATTTTGATTTTAAGGTTAGACGACATGAAGAAAATGAACAAATATTCAATTTATAAAGTGAAAAAGAAAGAAATTTCACAAATGCAAATACTATTATATCATATTCATAATTTTAGCCATACTACCAGTAATTATCACAGAGAAAGGGATTTCACGAAGAAAATTCTTTTTATGAATGAGTTGGATTTAGAAAAGGTTGTGTAACAATAAATTAATGAAATTAATTGACTAATTTGATTAATTGAATGATGCTGGTTTGTCAAATACTTAGGATTGACCAAGTAAGTGATCATCATAGATACATATATACCTTTGAAATGCTCTATCAAATAGTGCTCGGGGGGGGGGGGGGGGGGGGGGAAAAG
>JAABOM020000092.1:10465151-10475660 GCA_011800125.2 Solanum clarkiae
GTACAGTAAAGGCATAGTTACAGATTGGTTCTCCTGGGCCTTATCGGCAACGGGTGCCGGTCCGCCCTACGGGACTTCGGAGCGTGACAATATAGGCATTATGAATTAGTGGTGATGTCCTTTGGGTTGACTAATGCACCAGCCATCTTCATGGACCTAATGAATAGGGTCTTCAAACCCTACCTTGATTCCTTCATTGATGACATTTTGATCAATTCTCATACTAGGGAGGAACATATGGGTCATTTGAGGGTTTTGTTGCAAAGATTGAGGGAGGAGAGATTGTATGCTAAGTATAACAAGTGTGAATTTTTGTTGAAGAAGATTGCATTCTTAGGTCATGTGGTGTCGGGGGATAGTATAGAAGTGGATCCTAAGAAGACAAATGTGATTAGGAATTGTCCTAGACCATTGACCCTATCAGATATTAGGAGTTCCTTGGGCCTTGCGGGTTACTATAGAAGGTTTGTGAATGGGTTCTCCTCCATTGCTTCCCCTATGACATGAGTGTCCATTACCATACGTGTAAGACAAATGTTGTGGCAGATGCTTTAAGTCGGGTGTCTATGGGTAGCCTAGTTCATGTGGATAGTGGTGAAAGGTAGATGGCTAGGGAGTTGCATAAATTGGCCAGATTGGGGGTGAGGTTAGAAGATATGGGTGATGGTGTTGTTGTTGTGAATGGTTCCAAATCTTCTTTTGTTGATGAAGTGATAGCAAAACAAGATTTAGACTCTTCCTTGCTTGAGTTGAAGGCCTTGGTGAAAGAGGGAAACATAGAGGTTTTCTCTCAAGGGGGAGATGGGACCCTTAGATACCAAGGTAGGTTATGTATACCATATGTTGATGGTTTGAGGGTGAAAATTCTTGATAAGGCCGATAACTCTTCCTATTCTATCTACCCCAGTTCCACCAAAATGTATAAAGACTTGAGGGATGTGTATTGGTGGGGAGGCATGAAGAGGTATATTGCTAAGTTCGTTTCTCGTTTCCATAGTTGCCAACAAGTCAAGGCTGAACACCAAAGGTTGGGTGGCCTAACCTAATACATAGAGCTTCTTACTTGGAAGTGGGAGGTGATTAACATGGACTTTTTATGGTTGGGTTACCAAAGACTAGGAAAGGTTTTGATTCCATATGGGCGGTGTTTGTAGGATGACGAAATAGGCTAACTATCTACTGGTCAAGACTACATATGGGGATAAAGAGTGTGGAAGGTTGTACATCCATGAGATAGTGAGGTTGTATGGGGTTCCTCTATCCATCATATCGGATCATGGTGCACAATTTACTTCACACTTTTGGAGATCTTTTCAAAGGGGTCTTCGTACCAAAGGTTACCTTAGTACGACCTTCCACCCTCAAAGAGATAGCCAAGATGAGAGGATAATTCAAACACTTGAGGATATGGTTAGGGCTTGTGTCTTGGAGATTAAGGTTAGTTGGGTTGACCATCTTCCACTGATTGAGTTTTCCTACAAAAATAGCTATCATTCTAGCATCGGTATGGATCCTTTTGAAGCTCTTTATACGAGACATTGTAGATCACCGGTGGGTTGGTTTGAGGTTGGAGAGGTAGCTTTATTGGGGATGGATCTGGTTATGAAAGCTCTTGAGAAGGTTAAGATTATTAGGGAGAGTTCGAGGACAACCCAAAGTCGTCAAAAATCCTATACAGATGTAAGGAGGAGAGACGTAGAATTCCAAATAGGTGATTGGGTTTATTTGAAGATTTCTCCAATGAAAGGTGTAGTTCATTTTGGAAAAAAAGGGAATGTTGAGTCCAATGTTTGTTGGTCCTTATGAGGAGATAAAAAGGGTTGGCAAGGTAACTTATGAGTTGAAGTTGCCTAGTGAAATGAATTTGGTCCATCCGATATTTCATGTCTTTATGTAGAGAAAATGTGTTGGAGATTCTAATTCCGTTGTACCTCTTGATGTAATTATTGATGTTGAGGATAACTTAACTTATGGGGAGGTTCCGATTCAAATCTTTAATAGGCAAGTAAAGAGACTGAGGAACAAGGAGGTACCATCCGTTAAGATCCTTGGGAGGAACCAACAAGTCGAAGGTGCTACTTGGGAGGCCGAAGAGGACATGCTAGAGCGGTATCCTTATCTCTTCCACTCACTCAAGCCTAAGGTACTAATCCTGAGTTCAATATGTGACTTCAAGTCTTATATTTCAGCCTTTATGACATTCATATGCATTCATATTTAAATTGGTAAACTTATGAAGATTTTAAACTTACGTTGAGATTTTGAAAATGGTGCTTTACATATTATGTTGCATTCGTGTTGGGGCTGATTTGTTCATGATTACTCTTGTCTGGTATGCCTCTTTTACATTCGGGGATGAATGTTCCCAAGGGTGAGATAACGAAATGACCCCAAAAAGTGCCTAAAAATGTGCCTCGGGATGCCCAAATTTTTGATTTCCTTACATCTAAAAATCTGTTTGTTATTTTAAAAATCCGACTTAATATTTCTGATCATGGGGTCCAAAATAGGTGAAACAGGGTCTAGCCTCAATTTAAGAGCGAAAGAATAGCAATGATAATTTTAATGACGATTTTCAGTAAGCAGTTTGCAACGCCTCTATGACGCACCTTGGGCACGCCTTATTTCAAATTCGACTTCGCGTCCTCTTTGCGACGCGAATATGTGTTTTTTAGTTGGCTATTTTTTCAAGTGCAGTCCAAAATATTCTAAGTGTTGGGTAAAAGTTTCCCAAATGTATTTTTATCTATGCTTAGTCAAATTTCACCCTTATATCATTCTAAACATTTCCCAATAATCCCCAAAACACTTAGCCACATTTTCACTCCAAATTCCAAGACTCTAAACCCTTATCTGGATTTAAGGATCTGCTTCAAGCTTCAAATCTCGATTGTCAACCTTCACCAAGAACTTCTCAAAAGCTAAGATATGTAGTGTTGAACCATTGAGTCCTTCCACCCATGGTGTCTAAACCCTCTTTCACTTAGTAATGCTTGATTTAAAGTTGATTTGATATGTGGGTCTTGTATGTTAAGAAATTTACTGCATAGTGATTTTAGTTCATGAAAGTATGGTTGTTTTAACATTTTTTGAGCTCTAAATCTTGGATATATTGTTGGAATATCACTTTATCAAAGAAAGTATGTTATAGACTTTTTAGAGCAGACTGGATTGTTGGGAGCAATGTGGATACTCCTATGGATCCGACTTTGAAATTCAGTAAGGATAGCATTTATCTATGCTAGGATCCGACCTACATGAACTTCTTTCTTCTATTATGATATTTCTAGAAAGCGAAAAAAAAAGAAATAATGGGGAATAGAATACAAGTGTTGAGTACCAGCTTCTACTCTTGTGAAAGGTGCTTGATAAGGGGTTTTGATGTGAATGTAATGAGGGTATTGCTAGGTGTTGGTTGATAGTTTTACAATAGATTTTTCTGCATGATTTCATCTCTAAATTGCATGATCTTTTACCCCCATTACATACCCCAAGGTGTTTGATAAAATGTCCAGTAATGGTTTCTTGAGGAAATGAGGGTCCAAAGCATGAGATATGACATGAATGAAATTATGATGATGAAATGAGCTTATGTATATGATTATTCTTATATGAAATGTTGCATTATAGCCGATGATGAATCCTAAATAATGTGGTGCATTAGACCATGCCCGATCCGGGGGGGTATAGTAGCTCAGATAACCATGTGAGGGGTATGTACCTTGCCGCCAGGGTGTCCAGGTGTGAATGGCATCTACCATGTGAGGGATATGTACCTTGCCACCAAGGTATCTAGGTGTGAATGGTATCAACCATGCGAGGGTGTTGTACCTTTCTACCTGGGTGTCCAGGTGTGAATAGCATCAACCATGTGAGGGCTGTTGTACCTTGCTACCAGGGTGTCCAGGTGTGAATGACATGTTCCAACTAAGGTGGGATTCAAGCTTGGTATTTTCCACACATATAATATCTTATATGAGTATGAGTTACTTTTAAGCATGTTTTACTACAAGCATTGTCTATGCATTCCATATTGTTATACTATGCCTATTGCCTATTATTACGCAGTTTGATAACATTGCCTATATCTTGTTGCATTGCATCCCACATACTTAGTACATTCCAATGTACTAATGGATACTCTTGCCTACATGATATCACCACGTAGGAAGTAGTGCCATTTGTTACCAATGGAGAATTTCTTATCACCCAAGTTGATCATCCTCCTCCTCCACGTGGCTAGGCAGTGCTACTGGAAGCTTGTTTGTGAGTCCTCTATTTTAGGGACTTTGGTTTATGTTATCCTCTTATCTATGTATTCAGACAGTACTTTATGTTCTACTTGAATATGAGGGTGAGCTCGGTCACTTTGTCTTGGCCCCCACTCTATTTATGTAATTAGATGTGTTTGTTTGACAAGTAATGGTATTTATGATATGAGTTATGATTCCTTATCCCTTGATGTTGATACGTTAAATAGCTTTCCCTTAGCCCCAATGCCCCATTCTATTCTACATGTATTTTATATGCTTTCACAACCAAGGATGTGTAATAACAAGTTAAGAGGCTTGTTTGCAGTTCCTTTGGGTTCCTCATTCCCCGTGTCACATCTAGGCCCTAGGCTTGGGACGTGACAATTACATGCGATAAGTTTGAGTACTGTATGCTACAAATATTATCTAAATATCCGGAACGTGTCGGTTCTACAAAAATAAATATCCATCAAGAAAACAAATACAGACAAGAAATCCTCGGGATCAAAATTTGGGCTAGTTATGGATCATAAAAGACTCAGACTTTACTAAGTCCATGACTACCCACATACCATTAAAAAAGATGTGCATTGCCCCAATGCAGAAAATCAAGAAAAAATGGAATGTAAGGGGTCAAAAACATACCTGGGAGCCTAAACGCTATAGTCCACTTTGGGTTGCCTCCCAAGTAGCCTCTGATTTACTGTCGCGGCATGGCATATCTATCATTAGTACTCAGACTTCCTCGAGATTCCATTCTTCAACTGTCTTGAACTTTTCCACATTTCCAAGGTATGGCTTGATGCTTTGACCATTTACTTTGAGTGTACCTTCATTTTGTCTCTCCAATTTAATGGCCCCATGATCAAAGACATGTGCTACCTGAAAGAATCCCAACAATTTGAATTTGTACTTCCTGGGGAACAAATATAGTTTGGAATTGAAGAGTAGCACCAAGTCCCCTGGTGTGAATTGACGGTTTTTTATGCAGCAGTCATGCTGTATCTTCATTCTTTGCTTATACAAGGCTGAGCTCTTATATGCTTTCTATCGAAATTCATCAAGCTCATTGAGTTGGCCTAATCTAGAGGTTATTGCATCTTTCCAATCTAGATTCAACTTCTTCAATGCCCACATTGCTTTATACTCAATTTCCACTGGAAAATGACATGCCTTCCCAAAGACAAGTTGCTATGGGGACATGCCTATAGGGTCTTGAATGTAGTACGGCATGCCATAATGAATCATCCAGCTTCCATGACCAATCTGTATGGCTTGCATTAACAGTCTTAGATAAAAACTATTTAGTTTCCCTATTTTACACTTCCACTTGCCCACTCGTTCGGGGATGATAAGGCGTCGCTACCCTATGTTTCATTCCATACTTCTCAAGAAGAGCTTTAAAAAGTCTATTGCAGAAGTGAGAACCTCCATCACTGATGATTGCCCGAGGGGTGCCAAACCTTGAGAAGATGTTCTTTTTTAGGAATGTTGTGACACTTTTATCCTCACTGTTAGGTAGAGCCACGACCTCCACCCACTTTGATACACAATTCACAACAACTAAGATATACTTGTTTCCATGTGAGCTAACAATTGGTCCCATGAAATCGATCCCTACACATCAAAAAACTCAATCACCAAAATAAGATTTAGAGAGAGCTCATGCTTGCAAGTAACCCTACCTTCTCTTTGGCACATATCACAAGCTTTTGCATAGTCGTGGGCATCTTGGTAGATGGTGTGCCAATAATACTCACATTATAAAATCTTGTCGGCTATTTGAATCCCACTATGATGTCCACCCAGGTATCAGATCATGCAGTGCATCTAACACTCTCTCATCAGGGATGGAATCATTTATCTCCAATCCATCATCAAATTTCATCATTGCCCTATCTTTCATTCTGGATAGGTGATCTGTAACCTGATTCTCTGTCCTTTTTTTGTCAATGACATCAAAGTTGAACTCTTGCAAGAGAAACATCCATCTTATCAACCATAGCTTCGTATCCTTTTTAGCCATCAGATATTTAAGTGCTGGTTGGTCTGTATGCATCACTACTTTGGCTCCCAATAGATGTGACCTAACTTTTCGAATAGGAAGACCATAGTGAGTATTTCTTGTTCTATGATAGTGTAATTCTTCTGGGCTGTATTTAGGGCTTCGCTGTCATAATATATGGGCTTTAATATCTTCTCCTTGCGCTTCCCCAATACCACACCTAGAGCCAGCCTACTGACATCACACATGATTTCAAAGGGCTTGGACAAGTCTGGAGCCATAATAATAGGTGTTGAGATCAACCTCTTCTTTAACTCTTCAAAGGCTTACATAGATGCATCATCAAACACAAACTTAGCATCTTTCTCTAATAATTTGCACAGTGGATGAAATTTTGGAGAAGTCTTTTATGAATCTCCGATAAAATCTTGCATATCCCAAGAAACTCCTTACACCCTTTATTAAGATGGGTGGTGGAAGCTTCTTAATCACGTCTACTTTAGCTCTGTCGACCGCAATACCTTTGCCTGATATTTCGTGTCCCAACAACATACCCTCTTTCACTAGCAAATAACACTTTTCCTAGTTTAGTACCCAATGAATTTTTACACTTCTTCGCAACATGTTAGGTACGTGTATCATGCAATCCTCAAGTGAGTTTCCAACCACACTAAAGTCATCCACAAAGACTTCAATAGTACTCTCCACTATGTCTGAGAATATGGACATCATGCATCTATGAAATATTGTTGGAGCATTACACAACCCAAATTGTATCCTCTTGAATGCAAAGGTGCCATAGGGGTATGTAAATGTGGTTTTCTACTAATCCTTTAGGGATACGATGATCTGTTTATAGCTTTAATACCCATCGAGAAAATAGTAGCACCTTTTTTTCTAGTCTGTCCAGCATTTGATCCATGAATGGCATAGGAAAGTGATCCTTCTCTGTCGAGGCATTGAGCTTTCTGTAATACATATGCACCCTCTATCGTGTGACTAGCCTCATTGGGATCAGTTCATTATTATCATTAGGTAATTGTGATAACCCCTTTCTTTGGAATGCACTACACTTGGCTCACCCATTCACTATCGGCGATTATGTAGATTACTCCTGCGCCCAATCATTTAATGATCTCTTTGCTTACATCCTCTTGCATAGAAGGGTTTAGGCGTCTTTGATGCTCAATTCTTGGATTTTAGTCCTTTACTAACTAGATTTTGTGTGTATGTAAATTAGGATTGATACCAATAATGTTTGCAATGATCCATTCGATAGCCTTCTTAAATTTTTTGAGAACTATTACAAGGGCATCTGCTTGCTCCCCATTCAAATCTGCAGCTATTATGACCGAAAAACTTTTGTTGACCCCTAAAAATGCAAATTTCAAATGTGCTGGCAGTGCTTTCAATCCTAACACCGGTGGGTCATCTATGGAAGGCATTGTGGGTGGTGACTCCTGATTCTGCAAGTCTAGGTCTAGTTTATTTTGGCATTTAGGACAAAAAGAAGCCCCTAGATCATTCACTGTCTCTTCATAGTCTGGGATACCTTCACTATTGAAGTTCATCAGTACTTCCTCCAAAGAGTCAACACCTTGTATTACCTCAAGTGGTACCTCTGGCTCATCATCATCAACAATCTTGATAATCAAAACCACTCTCACATCATTGTTATTCCTCGCTTTCTGACACATAGAACACGACCTCATGCGTCCTAAATCTGAACTTGAGTAGACCTTTTTCCTTGTCCACAAGGTGAAACCAGTAGCTAAGAAAGGTCTTCCCAAAATGATAGGAACTTTAAAATCAACCTTACAATCAAGGACTATAAAATCTGCAGGAAATATGATTTTTTCCATCTTTACCAACATATCATAGAGTATCCCTATAGGCTTCTTATTCGCTCTATCCGTCGTCAACAACTGCATGTTAGTAGGAATAGGGGCTCCCAGTCCAAGCTTCTTATAAACCACTAGAGGCATCAAGTTGATACTAGCACCTAAATCACATAATGCCCTTGCGGACTCCACATTCCTAGAGTGAAAGGAATGGTGAAAGCACCTGATTCTTTATGCTTCTAAGCTTAGGACTTTGTATTGATGACATTGCAATGTTGGAGCTCTTAAAAAAACTCCTAACTCATACTGCATTCTTGGCGATTAAGTGTTTCATATACTTGGCATAGCCCAGCATTTTCTCCAATGCTTCAATAAAAAGGATGTTGATGGATAGTTGCTTAAGCATAGAGAGAAATTGCTTGAACTTGCCTTCCTTCTCCCTCTATCTAATTATTTGAGAAAAGGAGGAGGAGGCCTTGGGATGGGCTTATACTTCTATGGCTCTTTAGCTGCCTCAATCACACTATCTTTGACACAATCATCCCTTTCAACCACATCCTTATCTGCAACTATCTTCTCAATAACATCTTTTACCTCAACCGACATAGGATGATCAATAATGTGCATAGGAGGATCAATATTGCTCTTGCCACCACTAGTAGTGTACATTGCCCTTCATTCTTTGGAATTGCACTGTATTCCTAGCAACGTACCCTTTTGACATTGATTTAATAGAGTTCACTTGACTGAATTGTTTCTCAAGCTATTTAATAAAAACTGAATGAAACTCTATCTTTTGATTTATGCTTGGAATATCCAATTTCATGGCTCTTAGAGTTCCACCTTGTGTCTCAACCTTCTTCAACAAGTGATCAAACACCTCCTCAATTCTGGAATTACTTGTACTTATGTCACAATTATGTGGTAGCACATATAGACCATTTCTAAAAGAACCATCTCTTCTACCTCAATCTGCATCTGGAACCATGTTTTCATCAAAATAACCCCTACGGTTGTCCCTGAAAGCTCCATATCTACCATTGTTCCAACCTTGATTACTTTGACCTTGGCGCCAATAGTCCCGATTGGACCTTTGGGCATTAGTCCAAAAACCCCTGCCAGATCAGTCACAAAACATATGTCCTCTGCGTAATATGGATCTTGGTACATGGGTACACGTGGAGGTTGATGAACAGCAACATTTATTCTTCATTGATTTTGCTTCTTAATTACCTCCATGCCAGTGCGAATAAGAGCAAGTTGTTACATGATCTCTTCATTAATTTTGGCTTGCTCGGAACCCACACTAATAGCACATGAACCCTTCATTGAGGCTCTATCCCGCTGGCCCCATGCATGATTCATCTTAACCACTTGTTCCATACGCCCCGCAATCCGTACAAATAGTTGATTTAGAAATATGCCTCCTATAATAGTGTTAGCACAAGCCTGACTGATCTTATCAAGGGCACGGTGGAAGATCTCTACCAAAGCATCATCAACTATCTTGTGGTTAGGGAAACTCCTCAAAAATTTGGTAAATGGCTCCCATGTAGTGCCTATAGAATCACCAGGAAGTTGCTCAAAGTTGTTGATCTGGTCCTTCAACTTGAGCTTCTTCGACCTAGGACATTACATATCCAAAAAGGCCTTCCACAAATCAACCCAACTAGTGATTGAACTCTGTGAAAGCTCAGATAGACTTAACGCAGCATTGCCCGTAAGAGATAATAGGAAAATATAAAGTTCCACAACATCCATAGACAAATTCTGTGTCCCCATCACACTTTTACAAACAAATGCTACATTGTGCAAATGGCTATGTGGATCCTCTGATGGTAAGCCCATAAATAGCCCATGGTTCTGCAACATCTGAAGTAACCTACTAGAGACAGTGAACTTTGTGGCAGCCGGTAGTAGTGGCAACATAATGGCCCTAGCTACATCCATAGCCATGAGGTTCAACCTATACTGATTCCATTGGTAATCATTAGTGTCGAACTCCCGACGTTGTGGAATGTTCTCCAAAAGAGGTAGATTCTAATCCCCATCATTTCAGTTCAAAGCTGCATTGGCCACGTCGTTGGCAGTTTCTTGGGCCATTCTTCTAGTAATTCTTTGGATCTCTACTTCATGTGGACTTAATGGATTGCCAACAAAAGTAAAATAAAGGGAACTAAGGATTAGCACTTAAATTACTTAATGAATCAACTTATGTCTAGCCATATTCACCGACAATGGCTCGAAAATCTTTGATATCGCTCAAGTTACATCCCCTTTTAGAGGATAAAGCGATCGTTGTCAAGATATAAAACCTAACCAAGGTTAGAGTTGAATCCATGGGAATATATAGACTCAAACTAAATTTACCAATAAGAAATTCAAGCAATTAAACAACTCAATTCACTGG
>JAABOM020000092.1:10478444-10514270 GCA_011800125.2 Solanum clarkiae
AAATCCTTCATAATTATAATACATATATATATATATATATATATGTGTGTGTGTGTGTGTGTGTGTGTGTGTGTGTCAGGGTTTAGGGTTCAGGAATAAGACCATAACCGACATTAAGACCATGTAGACTATTACATGGAATCTTGATGTTTCCTCTACACAAACCAAAAGAGCAGCCTACTATGTTAAGATAAACTCGATCCTCACCCTACAAGCTCTATCCTAGCATGGTGAGAACTCATCATATGACCTCACCTTTTAGGCTCTATCCTAGTACGTGAGTATCTATAAATAGCTATATGGATTCATTAGCACACTTTTAAGGCATATAGACATGAAAACCATTACTATAGTGGCACATAGTTATGGGATTATGGAATCTACCAAATTCCTCTCGGTGCTAAGTCATATCCTATAAAATACATAAAACATGTATATATACAGATTTCAACATAATTCATACTTTCATAGCTTGAGTAGTCATCCTAATTTTTCATAAACATATCACATCATAGGAGTAGTCATTTACTTAGAATTTCATACAATATGGGTAAACTCCTCATCATGTCATCATCATTGCATAAAACATTAGGGTCTCAATCACCCTCTTCATCATAGCATCATTATTTCCATAATGTCATCATCATTGTCATTAAAACATGCATTTCCCTACTTAAAATTGTATTCATGAAAACCATAGCCTTATCATAGGAAACTAGAACCATATGTGGATCCATGAACAATTGAGTTAAAGCCATGCAATTTAATTAAATTCATAAAGGAAACATCCAATTAAAATCAAATTGGATCATTAGTAAAGGAACCTACATCAATTCAACAAACCCTAATCATCACATACTTAAAATCATATCCTTTTAATTAAAAATCATAGTAATCATGTAATTCTCCATAATTCATGCATAAATAAGTATAATCATCATGTAGGGATCACAATCCAACCATTAGGAAATCAAGTCATAAAAACATATAAGAACTCATCATGAATTTTTGAGAAATATGGAGGTTTTGGATTGGGCTCCATGGATCAAACTTAACCATGAATGAATCCCTACATACCTCCAGTGAGAACATTAGAAATTTGGAGTATAAAACCCTTGAATTCCTTAGCAAAGATTGGACCCCTAGATTCAATGGATACTTGTCTAGAGGGAGAAATATTTGAGAGCCTTTTCAGAGAATTATGAGGATAAATGAGATACAATAAATTAGGAATAGGATTTATAAGAGATAGGTTGGTTAAGTTAGTTAGGAGGGCCAAAATAATGTTTTTTAGGAGTTAGACGAATTGGAAATGTCTAAGAAGATATAAGGACTTATATCTCGTGAGACCTTATCGATGCTTAAAATAAACTTTTCGGAGGTTTGTGACCCATGGGGTGCTTTTGTATGGGTTTGTGTGGCTTAAGAATAGATTTTACGCTTGGTGGACCTCTAAAGCACCTCCAACGATTTGTGGTCCTTACCACTGGCCGTGGAAGGGGCTCTTAGTAGGTGCCTCAGCCTTCAAGCCATGAAATTGGCTAAGGAAACTAGCAAGAGACCTTATACATGTTGTAAAACCCACAATGAGCTATAGTAGCGTTTTGTGAAACCTACCATGAGCCATGGTGGGGTGTTTCGTGAAGCCCTCATCTCAAAATGTGACTCTAAGTATAAAATTACCATCTTGGAACTTGGGTCATTTGTATGGATTGTCGTATGATCAGTGAACCTTTGAGTAAATTGTGAAGCCTTCAGTGGAAACATCTTGTCATGACCCAAGCCTAGGGCCTCGATGTGACACGGTGAATGGGAAACCCAAAAGAAATGCAAACAAGCCTCTTAGCATATCATTTGCACATCTTTGGTTGCGGAAGCATAATTAAACAACAAGAAAGTAACAAATAATTCTAAGGGAAATGGGACTTTGGACTTAAGCGATGGGGGATGTTATATAGAAGAGGATTTGCATGAATCACATAACAAATAAATCTAAGGGGTAAGTAAGTATGACTCACACTATAGGGATGTTTTAGGGACTTCGGACTTTCATCTCATCATCAACATGTAACAAGCATAGAGGGGAATATAGGGACTAAGGGAAGTCTTTCATAACAACATAAATAAAATGGGAGTCAAGCTCAATACATATATATCCATATCTAACAACACCTCTAATACGAATGGAACGTGGACCAAGACATCTCGCGGGCTCACCCTCAAAAGATAAGTATCGAAAAATAGACAAGTCTTAACAAAGGAATGAAAGTAAGGTGGATATTGTCCCCAAATTGGAGGACTCACCAATAGTAGTCTTCAAATGATCCGTCTAGCCACGTGGGGGAGGAGGATGAATTGGAGCTCCGGTCCCTACATAGTTAGATCATGTAGGCACAGAAGTATGTGCTAGTACTTATAATGTACTAAGTATATAGGGTGCAATGCAACAACTCTATAATCCATAATTAACAAGAAGCATAAATATAATTAATAGATATAAAACCAACATGATATGTATGATCAATGCTTGAGCTAAAACATACATGTAGATAGCCAATCTTTCATAACATAGTATACATATGTGCGAGTGGACCCTAACCGACATATAAGACCAAGCGAGCTACTACTTGGAAGACCGACGTTTCTCTCCTCACCGAAAAAGGAGTGGTCTACTTTGCCAAGGTAAACCAAACTAACTTCACATAGTGGGTAATTTGTCCTGGTTGGATCCACTAGTAAAAGCCCATTTCGGGAAAATATTATGAACCAATGGTGGAACATAGTTAAGAGACCAAGTCTTTATATAAGGACACTTTGGGTCGAGCCCCCACCTTAAGTCTCTTTCGGTGCTAAGTCTAGTCCCATGGAATACTTAACATAATCATAAATTTAATCAAAACTTGAATGACTTATAAAATATGATAACATGGTAAGAGTAGCTCATTCATGTACTTGACCCCTACAACTAAGAATATACCTTATACTAGAGGGTAAAATATTCATAGACTTGACCCCTTCTAGTAGGCATTGCATTACATATGAGGGTAGGACTTGTAATATGCTTGGCCCTTTCTAGTGAGATTTAGTTTGTATGTGAGGGTAAAATAGTTATCATGCTTGACCTCTTCATCTAGACATTATCCACTCATAAGAGGGCAGAGTATAACATAAGAGCTCAATATTTTACTTACAAATCATAGAAAGTTTTCATGAGTTCAATACATGCCCGAGAGCCCATAATTTATCATAACATATTTATCTTGATAAACATGCAATAGTCTTTCATCAACTTAAGAATCCTTATCATGTAAATTTAGTAAAAAATGGTAGGTATATATACATATGCTTAAAATCACGCAATTCAAGAGTACAAGACAAGAGGAAAGTAAAATCAATTCATTTGGAAATCATTCAATTCAATCCACCAACATTGTAGTAGAAACCCCAATTTGGTATCATGAAATCCATCTTAAAAGTTCACAATCAATACTTGAAGAATTCAAACTCAAATCATGTTTATAATGCATAATAAAGTTTACCCATAAAGTATTTAATCTTAAAATCATGAAATTGATAAATGAGTAGGTTTGGCTTCATCAGTGGAAGAATCTCTATGAATGAAGCCCACATACCCTAATCTTGGAGTTTTCTTGAAAAAGGACTTGAGGAAGACTTGGGCTTGAATTGGATTCTTGAAATCCAAAGCAAGCGCTAGAGATATCTTGGATTTAGATGAGGGAATTGTGAGGACTTTGGAGGACTTTTGGAAGGGTTTTTGAGGATTTAGGGCTTGAAAATAGCTAAAAATAAAGGTATTCCCGCATATATTGACATTGGATTAATACCGAGTTACCCTTAAGTGAAAACAAAAATTTAAGGAACCTGTTGAACTAGTCTGCAATAAGTCCGTGATGCGAACTTGCGATGTACATTTTTGCGTGAAGTTCAATTTCTCCCCTGCTTTGGCCTACAAAAGAGCCGTATGAGGTAAAAATCTCATGTACGGTTCTATAGAGTGGCAGTAAGGGTGACTTATCTAGATCATCAATCTCATACCAAATCCCATCAATCGAATCACTTTTTTGAGAAATATGAGACATCTAAGTCATAGGATCAATTGCATTGAATACAAATTTTACACTAGTGTATGACAAGTCCGCGATGCAGACTGGTTGCATATCCTTTCTAGTTCAGCCCCCATAGTAAGAAATTATTTTTTGCTACAGGTCATCTAAAAATTGAAGACCACCCCTTTCCTACACAATTTTGCTCCCTAAAAAAGAATATGAAGTCGAATTTATGGAATCATGCACGAATTTTGAGATATTCAAGAAATACACTATAGAGTATTTTTTTAGGAACGTGAGAGGTGTTACACATCCTTAGTCTAAAATTTTAACTAAGTGTCTGAAGACCCTTACTACGGACCCTTGTATGATCCGTGGTGCTCTACATGAGCCGTGGTGCTCTACTACGGGACCTCTAGGCACTTTTAGTGCTCGTTTTATTAATAGCTTTCTCATAATTTTAGTTATTTTTAAGGGTCAATTATGACTTTCTAACCTATCCTAAACCCCTAAAAAGACCTATACTCTTTCATCCTAATTCAAATTCATTAATTACACTTAAAACTCTAGAGATTTCTCTTTTTTAAGAACTCCTCTCAAGTGTGACATTGAAGATTCAACTTGAAAATTCAAGGAGGGCCTTCTTCTCAAATCAATTTCTTCTTGATTCTTGTAGTTATCTAAGGTATGTCGGATTGATTCATTATCTCTTTCAATCATGAAGACACCAAAAATTTCTTACTTCTTAATTTATAAATTTCAAGCTCAATTTGAATATGAGTCTTTTCATTTAGAGTGTATTTGATTAAATTGAGATATGGATAGTATTTAATTGATATTTTTAAAGTGATTGAAGCCCTATTATGTTGAAGTCCATTGATACTATGAATGTTTGAATGTGCTTGTCCCTTTAAGTGTTGAATCTAGGATGGGCAACTCTAAGTATGCTTTAATTGATGATTTCTTCATGAATTTACTATGATTTCACTATAATATGATGATTTAATTATGTACTCTTAGTACCCATGCTATTCTCTAATTCACTCATGGTATATGCATACATGAACATTGATTTTCATGAAGTTTATATTGTGGGTTAAGACCCAATTATGCTTATGACTATGTTTTAAAGAGAAGTATGAGAATGACAAGAATGTGATCACATAATGTCTATGATATGGCTCTTTGAAAAATTATGGGTGTTTACAGAAACATATACAAAAAT
Organism: Solanum clarkiae; assembly: GCA_011800125.2. NCBI lineage: Eukaryota > Viridiplantae > Streptophyta > Magnoliopsida > Solanales > Solanaceae > Solanum > Solanum clarkiae. The sequence goes on from JAABOM020000092.1 coordinate 10,483,737, forward strand.
GAATGAGCTATTCCTATTCATAGAAGTGTGAATTATAGTATGATTTGACTTTTTAGCCCAAGTATACATGATTATGAAATGTGTTAGCTTTTAAGTCTATGTATGATGAATATTTGAAAAGTCTTATTCTCCCTTATGGAAGAACGTATATGTACATATATTTTCATGGAGTTAGCATCAAGTGGACTTGTGTGAAGGGGCTATCCCTAAGGGCCTTTATACAAATTCTCAAGTCCCATAACTATGTGCCAAACATAGGTTCATGTTTATGCCCTTTTGTGGATGATTATGTTATGTTCATGAAAAAAATACTTATCGAAATGGGAGGTCTATAAGGTAAGGTTACTTCTCCAAAATGGAAGGCCTGTAAGGAGAAGTATGGTCTATCATTGGCAAGTAGATTACCCTTTCTTCGATGTAGGGTGTAAATCAAAATTCTAAGTAATAGCTCTCTTGGTCTACATATCTCAATTGAGGTCATATCATCGTATGTGTAAAGTACTATACTATTCATGCATCACGAGTTTCATGGCATATTGGTATATTACTCTTTCCTATACATATTTCTATCTATATATGTGCCCTTGTCATCTACACTGAAATGCAGCTTTAATGAGTTCTTATGCATTGCATGCCTGCATACTTAGTACATTCAAATATACTAATGTATACTCCTTGCATACGTGATCTAACCATGTAGGGATTGGAGACTATCTTCATCCACCTCTTGACGGTTAGCTTGGATGGTGAGAGTTGCTTCTGGTAAGTCCTTTCATCTAAGGACAAGCCACCTTCTATCTACCTATTCTGTTATTTCCACTGATGCCTTTACTTTGAGGGTGAGCCGGGGACATATCTTGGCCCCGTCGTATTCCATAACTTAGAGGCATTTTTGGACATCATGTAAACTCTATGTACGAGATTGTGATGTGTTGTCCTATTTGTTGATGAAGACTATGATTACGTCTATCTCTTAATGTTGATGTTATGATGCTATATTCATGATGAGATACGAAAATGTGGGAAGTCCAAAGTCTCTCCTATCCCCATAGCATGAGTCATACTTACCCGCCTCTTAGTTCTAATGTGTTATATGCTATGTGAATCTATGTGAATCCCTATCCCTATGACATCCCCATAGTGTGTGTCATATTTTCTCATCCCGTATAACTATGTCTTTGTTGTGTAACTATGCGCTTCCGAACCTATGATATGTATGTGGATGCTATGAGGTTTGTTTGGGGACTCTCGGCTTCCCATTCGCCATATCATCCCTAGGCCCAAGGCCTGGGTCGCGATAAAAGCCCTTAATTAAAAGTTATCATAGTTGTTCACAAGGGGCCATCCATGGGTCGTCTTCACAACCACGGATTGTGGATTGCTTTCGTGGAACCTTTGTCACAAAATTTGAGCTACTGGAAATTGCACCTCCTATACCATGAGTAAACAATACCACGCATTGTTCCTCGTATGGATCGTACACTCCTTCATGAAACCTTACTAGACTAAGAAAATTCAAACTCTTTAGAGACTCCTTTCATGACCCTTTAGACGAGTCATGGTTACACATAAAGTCTGTCCTGTTAATCGTGGAACTATTTCTAGAAATCTATGATTTTCCAACTTTTGTGGACACAGATCCACGAGACCTTCCTGTGGCCCATGGTCTCATCCATGATCCATGGATTGGCTCGTTCAACCTGCCAGTCTTAAAATGCCTCAATTTTTCATTTCCCAGGCCATTGTAACATGAGAGATGTTACAATAGGAGCCCTTATAGGCTAGGCTAGGCTAGTGGATCAACGTAAAACAAATATACTAAATAAAGATACATGCTTAAGTGACAGATTTCCATCATATTGGATTTCATGTAGTATCTCACATGGTCTTATATATCAGTTACGATCCTTTCCCACAAAGTATAAGATCTGATGTCTTCATGACATCACATGTGTTTCATATCTTGCATTTGTAATACCTCGCAAGTTGTAAGATCGAATAAAGGCTAGAAATTTCATTTATGGGAGAAATTTTGTGAGTATTTGGACTTCATAAGGAAGAAACAAGGTTTGACATGGTTTTTCCAAGAATTTGGCCAAGGGTATCTTTCAATGAGCCCTTCACAAGCCGTGGAAGGCACCACTGGCTGTGAAGTAGCTCGCAGAGGCTGTCTTCTAATTTTTTTAAGGCTATCCAGTTAACGGTGCACACCATGAGCAACTTCACGGGTCGTCGTGCACAACAAGCCATATGAAGGGCTTCCGTGGAGAACCTCTTACCTTGAATTAGTAGCCCTTTCTTTCCAAGAAGGGAACCACGAGCCATAGTGCAATTCACAGCTCGTGAACTTCCTTCGTGAAGGTGCCCATGTGACTTTTCAAGGACCATTGAGTGGGTCTAGTCCTTTAACCTCCTAAATTATTCCTAATCTATTCACATCTCTCCATGCACTCCATAATACTTAGCCTCTCATTCATTCACTTAAAATGTTTTTCAAATCCTCCTTTCAAGCTCTAATTGAAGGATCTTAGTGGAACATTTAATCTTAATCCAAATTCACTTTGAAAGCCTTCAATCCAAGCTTATTCATGTGGTTTATGGTCATTATATATCTCTTACATCAAACCAAGTTCAAAAGAATTTCATTGGCTAAGTTTTGCTCATGAATCGGTATAAGGGTCAACTTCATGGTTATATCTCCTTGCATAAAAATAGCTTGGTATCCTACTAATGTCTAAATTAAATCCCTTTGAATTATCTTTCCAATGAATCTAGATTCACCTAATTCCGAGTTCTGAGAAACAAGTTATGCCCATTTTCATAAAACTTGTCAGTGCAGGGTCAATGGGCTTTTATGAACCATGAAAAGCTTCATAGCAGTGCAACCATCCATGTTATTTTCTATATAAATTTTTAAGTCTCACTTTATTGCGGTATTTTTTTATATTTTAACCCATTCCCAAGGCTTTTTAAGACCTTTATCCCCGCTTTACACTCTTAAATAACTCATATACTAATTCTAACCCCTTATTTAAGATTTACACTTAGTCCATTTCATTTACTCCTTCAACGAATTCAAGCTATTTGTGTGGACTACCAAGATCAAGTTTGATTCATTCTGATTCTTCAAGGTATGTGGATTGATTCATAATTCACTTCCTATCATGAAGCCCCAAAATATCTATTTCTTCAATGTCATAATTTCTAAGTATGATTTGCAAATGGGTCTTTAAAATTAGTTTTAGTTAGTTGAAATTAAGATATGGGCTGAACTTACTTACTGATTTTATGATGATTTGAATCTTATTATTATGATTTGCACATATTTTATGAAGAACTGAATATGCATGTCCCTTTAATTTATGAATCTATGCATGGTTAATTCAAGTATGTTAAATTATTCATATGAATTCTTCCTATCATGTTGATTTATTATGAATTCTAATTGCCCATTCTATTCCTTCATTCCTCATGACATATGCATGCATGAACAAGTATTTTCATGAGATTTTAGATGTGGGTTATGATCCAATTATTATTATGATTATAATTTCAAGCAAGTATGATTATGACATGACATGTGATCACATAATGTCTATAATATGACTTTTAAGCACTTATGGGTGTGTATACACCAACATGTACATATATGAATGAGCTATTCCTATGCATGAAAGTATGATATGAAGTATGATTTGGCTTTTAAACCTAAGTATGCATGACTATGAAGTATAATTTAGCCTTTAAGACTAAATATGCATGATTATGATTTGAAAAGACTTATATTCTGATTTCAAGCATGTATATGTATATGTATTGCCGTGGGATGATGACTTAGAACCGAATGATATTGGAGATGGGGGCTCGACCTAAGGGGTCCTTATATAATGTCTACTTTCTCATAACTCGTGCTAGCATAGGTTTATGTTTATTATTTGAGGATGGTATTCCCATTTTCAAGGATAGTATTCCCCTTTTTAAGGATGGTTATGATAATAGGCTACCTTTCTCAAGTCATCTACTCCCACCCGGTGTGGAGGCATACATCGAGCAACCATGTAATAGCTTACAGGTCTTGGAATGATAGTTAAGGTCCCATCCATGTATATTTAAGCACTATAGCATTCATGCATCATGGATTTAAGGCATATTATTATGACATGCTTTCTTATATACTTCTTTATACACACACACATACACACATATATGTATGTATATGTGCCCTTGTCAACTAACATTTAAATATAGGTTACATGTTCATATGCATTGCATGCCCACATACTTAGCATATTAAAACGTACTAACACATACTTTTTGCCTACATAATCTAACCATGTAGGGACCGGAGTCTCTTCATCCATCTCTTCGCGGCAAGATTGGATTTGTGAGATTGTACTTATGGTGAGTCCTTTGTTCTAAGGACATGAATACCTACTTTATTATTATGTCTATCTTATGTCTTTTATGTTAAGGGTTAGCCTAGGACATGTCTTGGCCCTCATCCTATCTATGACTTAGAGGCATTGTTGGATGTCATGTAAACTCTATGTATGAGCCTAATATGCTTGATATTGTGGAGGCTATGCTTATGTATTATGATATGTTGATAGGATGGTGAGATGATGAAATTCCCAAGTTCTTGTCCCCATAACGTGAGTCATACTTACTTTCCCATAAGTTTCTATTTGCTATGTGAATTCACGCAAATCTGTTTTCCTATGGCATCCCCATAACTTGAGTTCAAAGCCTAGTTTCCCTTAGAATTATATCCTACGAATGAATGATGTATATATGGATGTTACGAGGCTTGTTTGGGGACTCTCGAGTTCCCATTCACTAAGTCACTCCTGGCCTTAACTTCGGATCGCGACAACATTATTTTATTTCATATTGAACTTTATTTCTTGTTCATGTTAAGTATGTTTGAATGATGATATTACAATTTCATACATAGAGAGTCCCTAAATTTTATGAATGATGGCATTACAATTATATGTTTGCATTGCATCTCCTATACTTAGTACATTCCAATATACTAATTTATATTTTACCTGCATGATGTCACTATGTAGAAATTGATATTCCACCTCCTCCACCAGCACATGGCTAGCTTCTGATGATCGAAACTAGTGATTTCTTGAGCCCTTAGTTCGGGGACTTCACCTTCTTTTTTCATGCTATGTATTTTGAGTTGTTTATTAGAGACTTTTACTTTCTATCTTATTTTTATGTATTTTCTATTTGAGAGGAACTATGACTATGATTTGGTTCCCACTATGTCTAATGTAGTTGGTATGTTTGGACAATAACATTTAAATGGATGTATCTTGATTTCTAAACTTGATAGTTTTTCCCTTAGTCCCTTTCCCCATATTTCAATTTTGTTTGAATTACCCATGAATGCTTAATCTATGCTAAGATGGCTTGGGTAGGGTACCTTTGGGATCTTCATTCGTCGCGTTATGACCAGGCCCTAGGTTTCAGTCGTGACACTTATCATCTTTGCTATGGTAATGCATCTTGTCTATCATGGCTTATTATTTCTTTGTTACATTATATCTCACATACTCAGTACATTCTAAGTAGTAATATATATTTTTTGCCTATGTGATCTAACCATATAGGGAACGGAGCTCTTGCCCATCCACCTCATCATGGCTAGTTCGACGCATGAAGATCTTTGCTTCTTGGGAGTCCTCTAATTCACTGGCATCATCCAATTTCTATCTTCCATACTTATGTTAAGACATTGCTACTTTTGTTGTTACTTTTGAGGGTGAGCCCAGGATGTTTCTTGGCCCTTGTTCCATCTATGACTAGAGGTATTCTTGGATGTCATGCTACGTACGTATTTTGCGATATTCTTGCATTTATGGTGATTTTCCCTAGGTCCTTTACCCCATGATTGATTGTTTCTTGTGATGTATTGGCAGGATGATGAAATTCCTAAGTCCCTACTTCCATAAAGTGCGCCCCAAGTCCCCTTCCCTCAGATTTACTTGTTATGGTTGTATGATGGTAGCTTCATATTCCCTTGTCCCATAGAGTGAATCATAAGTTCCTAATTCCCTTAATATTACTTGATGATGGTTGAATAATTTTTCTTAACAAGGATGTGCTCATGTATGGTATGACGCTTGTTTGGGGTACCTTTGGGTTCCCCATTCGTCATATCACACCTACGCCCTATCTCTTAAGCTTGTGACATGACATCTATACTTGATATGATAAGATGGCTTGGTTAGGGTTTCTTTGAGAATCCTAATCGTTATGTTACACCTAGGTCCTAGCTTGGTTCGTGCAATGATGATGGAAGAGCACCTCCTTCCTTACACTAGATATGAAATAAACTACTCTTATGCATGAAATTATGATTTCTGAGATTATGATCAAGGTTATAATTATGTGATAAGTATGAATTATGAATTATGACAAGTATGATTTCATGCCTATGTTATGTATTTCGTGGGATGTTGATTTAGAATGAATGAGACTTAGGTGGGACTCAACCTAAGGGATCCTTATATAAAGCTTCTAGTCTCATAATAATGTGCCACCGTAGGATTTATAATTTACCAATATGATTTTCTAGTGGATCCACATATCTCATGGCACCTACATAAGGGGTTACAACTTTATCTTGGCAACTGGACTCCCTTGTTTCCTATGTAGGAGTAACATCGGAACACCATATTATAGCTCGCATTGTCTTATTATCAGTTATACTGACTTTCCACATATGTATGACTCGTTATGTTTCATTTAGAACTTTATTTATGCCATATTAGTATAATAATAACTATTTTCTTGCTCTTGCTTTATCTATTTCCTGGTTCATGTCCTTACACAATCATTTGTACTATAAGGGGTACAACTTTACCTTGGCAAGTAGACTTCACTTTTTTCGATGTAAGATCAATATTAAAACATTATTTTATAGCTTACATTATCTTATTATCGATTATGTTAATTTTTGAAACGATCATAAAAAGTGCCCAAAAACGTGCCTCGGAATGCCAAAAATTTTGATTTCTCTATATCTAAAAATCCGTTCATTATTTTGAAAATCTAACTTCATATTTCTTATCAGGGGGTCCAAATTAGGTGAAAAAGGGTCTAACCTCGATTTAAAAGTGAAAGAATAACAATTATAAATTTTTAAGGGACGAATTAGAGAGGGCTTTCCGCAATGCCTCTGCGACGCGCCTTGGGCACGCCATAGTGTAAAATCATCTCCGCATCCTCTCAGTGATACGGAGATGTGTTTTTGGTCACCTGGCAGTTTTTAAGTGTGGTCCAAAATATTCTAAGTGTTGGGCCCAAATTTTCCAAACATATTTTTATCCATACTTAGTCAATTTTCACTCTCATATTCCCCAAAATATTTTCCAATAATAATTCAAACACTTAGTCATATTTTCACACCCAAACTCAAGACCCAAAACCCTCATCCGCATTTAAATATTCTCTTCAAGCTTCAAGTCTCCATTGTCAACCTTCACCAAGAACTTCTCCAAAGCTAAGGTATGTGGTGTTGAACCATTGGGTCCTTCTATCCATGGTGCCTAAACCCACTTTTACTTAATGTTGTACGATTTAAAGTTGGTTTTACATGTAGGTCTTCTATATTAAGAAATTTACTGTACAATGATTTTAGTTCATGAATGTATAGTTGTTTTAGCATGTTTTGAGCTTCAAATCTTGGATCTAATGTTGGGTTTGATGAGGGGTTTTGATATGAATGTCTTGGGGGTGTTGCAAAGTGTTGATTGAAGGTTTAACCACTGATTTTCCTGCATGATTTCATTTCTAAATTGCATGCTCTTTTACCCCTATTACACAGCCCCAAGGTATTTGACAAAACGTCAGGTTATGGTTTCTTGAGGAAATGAGGGTCGAAAGCATGAGATATGATATATTTGAATATATGATGATAAAATGAGCCTATTTACATTATGAATACTATCTAAAGTATTGTGGTATACCCTGCCCTATTCGGGGACCCAGTTGAGGGGTTGAATGCTCAAACACTTGGGTGATAGGTGCGATCATCACTAACGCAGTTGAGGGGTTGAATACTTAACCACTAGGGTGATGGGTGTAATCATCAGTAACCCAGTTGAGGGGTTGAATGCTAAACCACTAGGGTGATAGGTGCGATCATCACTAACCTTGATGAGGGGTTTGTACCTTACACACTAGGGTTGTGGGTGCTATCATCACCAATCCCAAGGGGTTTATACCTTGGCAATCTAGCTTAGTCTCCTCCTTATATATGATAATCTATATGAGCATGATTTACTTAAGCATGTTTTACCTATGCATTGATCATACATGTCATATTGTTATATTATGCCTATTGCCTATTGTTGTGCATTTTGGATTATGATGACTATCTATTGTTGCATTGCATCTCACATACTTAGTACATTCAAACATACTAATGCATACTCTTGCCTACATGATATCACCATTTAGGGACCGGTGCCCAAGTTAATCATCCTCCTCCTCCACATGGCTAAATAGTGCTATTCCAAGCGTGTTAGTGAGTCCTCTATTACGGGGACCTCGGTTTATGTTGATATTATCTTTATAATGAGACATCTTTCTTATGCTCTATGTTTACTATGAGGGTGATCTCGGTATCTTGTCTTGGCCCCTGCTATTTCTATGTATATAGGTAATTATTGGACATACTATGTACTTATGATGACCTTGACTCTTATCTCTTATTTATGATGTTTATATGAGTTCCCGTAGTCCCATTGGCCTATTATTACTCTTTATGTCTTTGTATGCTTCCGCGACCAATGATGTGCAATGGCAAGTTAAGATGCTTGTTTGGGGTTCCTTCAAGTTCCCCATTCATTGCGTCACGTCTGGGACCTAGGCTTGGGTCATGACAAATATGGTATCAGAGCACTATGTTGATAGATCCTCGAACTCCAACACACAGTGCATTTTGGAGTCCTATTCATGGTTGTGAAGTGCGCCATGACTATGAATAGGAGGCTATGAGACATTTTAGGAAATATTTCCCTTCTTTATGTCCTAAGCTGTGTTATAGAGTTGTGATAAGTATTCCCCCTAATGATTATTCTTTTCCATGCTAGATCATGCCGAATACTAGAGGAAGATGGGCCCAAACTCCTGAGAAGCAACCGCCAATAGTGAGCTCCGGGATGCTCTTTCTACGCTTTCCCAAGTGGTGGCCAACTAAGTCCAACAAGGGGCCCAAGCCCCTCATGCTACTACCCCGGGAGCTAGAGTAGGGGACTTCATAAGGTTGAATCCTTTGGTTTTTCATGGGTCAAAGGTGGATAAATATCCGCAAGAGTTTATTGATGAAATCTACAAAATCTTGTTGATCATGGGTGTTGGCCCAAATGAGAAGGTGGAGTTGGCGGCGTACCAATTCAAGGGGGTGGCCCAAATTTGGTTTGATCATTGGAAAGGTGAGAAGGGTAATGTCTATGTGGTGCATTGGGAGGAATTCAAATTGGCCTTCCTTAATCAGTTCTTCCCTCTCGAGCTTAGGGAAGCAAAGTTAGTTGAGTTTATGAACTTGAAGCAAGGTGGTATAAGTGTGAGGGAATATGCCCTCAAATTTAACCAACTTTTAAAAGATGGTCCTCACTTGGTGGCCGACTCTAGGTTAAGGATGAAGAAGATCGTTACAGGTGTCTCTGATTTGTTAAGTGAGGAGTGTTGGTCCACCTTGCTTATTGGTGACATGGACTTGTCTCATTTGATGACATATGCCGAGCAAATAGAGGATCAGAAGTTGAGAAAGAAGAGGGGTCATGAGGCCAAGAAGGCAAGGTTTGAGGGTAGGTTCCACAAGGGTGCTAGATATCAAGGGAAAAGGCCTTCTTATGCTACTAATAGGAGGTTTGCCAATGACTTCCCTAATCCTTGAGGTGTTGTTGGTGTGGCTCCTAATTATGTGTGTCCTAGATGTGGAGGGGGTCACAAGGGACCATGTTTTAAGGATTCCAATACATGTTTTGAATGTGGGGAGGTTGGTCACAAGAAGGTAGATTGCCCTAGAAACCGTGTCAAGGATCAGGGTGCAAATGCGGTTCTATTAGGTAAAGGTGTTTCTCAAGGTGGTGCCCCAATGCACAGTCTATTTTATGCTCTACATGGGAGGCAAGGGGTTGGAGAGGTCCCCGATGTTGTTACCGGTACATTAAAAATCTTTGATTTTGATATATATGCTTTGATTGATCCAGGTGCCACCCTTTCCTCTGTTACTAAAAAGTTCCATGTTGAGTCGGAGTTCTTGCATAAGTCATACGAGGTGTCTACCCCTATTCGTGCCTATATTATTGCTAGGAGGGTGTATAGAAATTGTCCGATTTGCATCTTTCATAAAATATTACCTTGTGATCTTGTTTAATTAGATATGGTTGATTTTGATGTTATCCTTAGGATGAATTGGTTGTATGCATACTATGCTTCTATCGATTGTATAACCCTTAGGGTCAAGTTTCAATTTCTAAATGAACCCTTCCTTGAGTGGGAAAGTCATGATGTAGTAGTGAGGGATATGTTTATCTCTAGCATTAAAGCCCATAGGTTGATTTCCAAGGGGTGTTTGTATCATCTTGTGAGAGTCAAAGATGTACGGTCCAAAGTCCTTTCTATTGAGTCGGTTCCAATTGTAAATGAATTTCTTGATATCTTCCTAAATGGCCTTCCTAGTGTCCCTCCCAAAAGGGAGATAAATTTTGGCATAGATCTTATTCCCGACACCCAACCTATCTTCATTCTCCCTTAATGTATGGCTCAGGCAGAGTTGAAGGTGTTAAAGGAACAATTGAAAGATTTGTTGGAGAAGGGATTTATTAGACCTAGCTAATCACCTTGGGGTGCACCAGTGTTGTTTGGAAAGAAGAAAGATGGGTGACTTAGAATGTGTATTGACTACCGACAACTCAATAGGGTCACTATAAAGAATAGATATCCTCTTCCAAGTATTGATGACTTGTTTGAACAATTCCAAGGGGATAGATTTTTCTCTAAGATTGATCTTCGGTCCGGGTACCTCAAGTAAGGGTGAAGGAGTGTGATATTCCAAAGATGACCTTCTGGACTAGGTATGGGGATTATAAATTTATGGTGATGTCCTTTGGATTGACTAATCCACCGGTCATCTTCATAGACCTAAAAAATAGAGTCTTCAAGCCCTACCTTGATTAATCCTTTGTTGTGGTCTTCATTGATGATATTTTGATCTATTCATATAGAAGGGAGGAGCATATGGGTCATTTGAGATTGTGTTGCAAAGATTGAGGGAGGAGAGATTGTATACTAAGTATGACAAGTGTGAATTTTGGTTGAAGGAGGTTGCATTCTTGGGTCATGTAATGTCAGGGGATGGTATAAAAGTGGATCCTAAGAAAACCGTTAAGATTAGAAATTGTCTTAGACCATTGACCCCATCGGACATTAGGAGTTTCTTCAGCCTTGCGTATTACTATAAAAGGTTTGTGAATAGGTTCTCCTCTATTGCTTCTTCTATGACAAAATTGACTCAAAAGAAGGTGAAGTTTGTGTGGACTAATGAATTTGAGAAAAGTTTCTAAAAGTTGAAAGATAGACTTGTGTCCGCTCCTATATTGTCATTGCTAGATGGGCTTGAGGGATTTTTTATGTATTGTAATGCATCTAGAGTTGGTTTGGGTTGTGTACTAATGTAAAATGGTAAGGTCATAACCTATGCTTCTAGATAACTCAAAGGGCGTGAAAAGAACTACCTACCCATGATCTTGAATCGGCTATCATGGTGTTTGCATTAAAGATTTGGTGTCATTATTTGTATGGGGTGTATGTTGATGTCTTCACCGATCATAAAAGCCTTCAATATATCTTCACTCAAAAAGATCTTAACTTGAGACAAAGGAGGTGGCTAGAACTCCTTAAGGACTATGATATGAGTGTACATTACCATCCGAGTAAGGCAAATGTTATGGCGAATGCTTTGAGTCGGGTGCCCATGAGTAGCCTAGCTCATGTGAATGGAGGTGAAAGGGAGATAGCTAGGGAGGTTCGTAGGTTGTCTAGGTTACGGGTGAGATTGGAAGATGTGGGTGACGGTGTTGTTGTGGTTGATAGTTCTAAATCTTCCTGGGTTAATGAGGTGACAACCAAACAAGATGAAGAGTTCTCCTTGCTTGAATTGAAAGCCTTGGTGAAAGAGGGAAAAATAGAGGTTTTCTCCCAAGAGGGAGATGGAGCCCTTAGATACCAAGGTAGGTTGTGTGTGTGCCATGTGTTGATGGTTTGAGGGAGAAAATTCTTGATGAAGCCCATAATTCCTCTTATTCTATCCACCCCGGTTCCACCAAAATGTATAGAGACTTGAGGGATTTTTATTGGTGGGGAGGCATGAAGGGGGATATTGCCAAATTTTTTTCTGGTTTCCATGGTTGCTAACAAGCCAAAGCCAAACATCAAAGGCTGGGTGGCCTAACCAAAGACATAGAGATTCCTACTTGGAAGTGGGAGGTAGTTAATATGGATTTCGTGGTTGGGTTGCCTAAGAATGGAAAAGGTTTTGACTCCATATCGGTGGTGGTTGATAGGGTGATGAAGTCGGTTCACTTTCTACCAATCAAGACTACATATGGGGCTGAGGGGTATACAAGGTTGTACATCCATGAGTTAGTGAGGCTGCATGAGGTTCTCTTATCTATTATATTGGATCGTGGTGCACAATTTACTTCACATTTTGGAGATCTTTTCAAAGGGGTCTTAGTACCAAGGTTCACCTAAGTATGGCCTTCCACCCTCAAACGGATGGCCAAGCCAAAAGGACAATTTAAACACTTGAAGATATGCTTAGGACTTGTGTCTTAGAGCTTAAAGGTAATTGGGATGATCATATTCCATTGATTAAGTTTGCCTACAACGATATCTATCACTCTAGCATGGGTATGGCTCCTTTTGAGGCTCTTTACAAGAGACGTTGTAGATCACCGGTGGGTTGGTTTTAGGTTTGAGAGGTGGCTTTTTTGGGACTTGATCTTATTATGGATGCTCTTGAGAAAGTTAAGATGATTAGGGAAAGATTGAGGACAACCCAATGTCGTAAAAATACTATGCCAATGTGAGAAGAAGAGACCTAGAATTCCAAGTGGATGATTAGGTTTATTTGAAAGTTTCTCAGATGAAAAGTGTGGTCTGGTTTGGCAAAAAGGGGAAGTTGAGTCCATGGGTTGTTAGTCCTTATGAGATGCCAAAAAGGGTTGGCAAGGTAGCATATGAGTTGAAGTTGCCTAGTGAAATGAATTTAGTTCATCCGGTATTCCATGACTCTATGTTAAGGAAATGTGTTAGCGATCCTAATGCAATTGTGCCTCTTGATGTTATGGGAGTTGTTAAGGACAACTTAACCTATGAGGAGGTTTCGGTTCATAACTTGGATAGGCAAGTAAAGAGATTGAGAAACAAAGAGGTAGTATCAGTTAAGGTCCTTTGGAAGAACCAACAAGTCGAAAATGCTACTTAGGAGGCCTAAGCGGACATGCAAAAGTGGTATCCTTATCTTTTCCACTCCACTCAAGCCTAAGGTACTACTCCTATGTTCCATATGTGACTTCATATCTTACATTTCAGCCCCCTATGACATTCATACGCATTCATGCTTAAGATGGTAAACTTATGATGATTTATACTTATGTTGAGATTTTGAAAATGGTGTTTTACATGTTATGTTGCATTTTTGTTGGGAATGATTTGTTTATGATCACTCTTGTCTTGTATATCTCTTTTACATTCGGGGACGAATATTCCCAAGGGGGAGATATTGAAAGGATCCCAAAAACATGTCTTGGAATGCCCAAAATTTTGATTTCTTTATATCTGAGAATTCATTTGTTATTTCGAAAATCAGACTTATATATGTGATCAGGCTGTCCAAATTAGGTGAAAAGGGGTCTAACCTCGATTTAAGAGCAAAAGAATAGCAATTATAAATTTTTAAGGTACGAATTCCAGAAGGCTTTTCGTGATGCCTTTACAACGTGTCTTGTGCGCGCCATAGTGTAAAATCATCTCCGGATCCTCTCCGTGACATGGAGATGTGTTTTTGGTCACCTGAAGTTTTTAAGTGTGGTCCAATAAATTCTAATTGTTGGGCCCAAATTTCCCAAATGTACTTTTATACTCTTACATTCCCTAAAATATTTCGCAACACTCATTCAAACACTAAGTCATATTTTAACTCTCAAATCTTGACCTAAAGCTCTCATCCAGATTTAAGGATTCTCTTCAAGTTCAAGTCTCCATTGTCAGCCTTCACCAAGAACTTCTCCAAAGCTACGGTATGTGGTGTTAAACTATTGGATCCTTTCATCCATGGTGCCTTAACCCTCTTTTACTTAATTTTGCATGATTTAAAGTTGATTTTATATGTGGGTCTTCTATACTGAGAAATTTACTCCCCAGTGATTTTAGTTCGTGAATGTATGGTTGTTTTTGCATGTTTTGAGCTTCAAATCTTGGATTTAGTGTTAGATTTGATGAGGGGTTTTGATATGAATGTCTTGGGGGTGTTGCAAGGTATTGATTAAAGGTCTTACAACTGATTTTTCTACATGATTTTATCTCTAAATTTCATGCTCTTTTACCCCCATTGCACACCCCCAAGGTGTTTGACAAAATGTGCGGTTATGATTTCTTGAGAAAATGAGTGTCTAAAGCATGAAATATGGTATGATTGACTATATGATGATGAAAAGAGCTTATGCATACAAAGAATACTATCTAAGTATTGTGGTACACCATGCCCAATTAGGGGACCTAGGTGAGGGGTTGAATGCTCAACCACTAGGGTGATGGGAGCGATTATCACTAACCCAGTTGAGGGGTTGAATGCTCAAACACTTGGGTGATGGGTGCAATCATCACTAAACCAGTTGAGGGGTTGAATACTTAACCACTAGGGTGATGGGTGCGATCATCAGTAACCCAGTTGAGGGGTTGAATGCTAAACCACTAGGGTGATGGGTGCGATCATCACTAACCTTGATGAGGGGTTTGTACCTCATACACTAGGGTTATGGGTGCTATCATCACCAACCCCAAGGGGTTTATACCTTGGCAATCTAGCTTGGTCTCCTCCTCACATATGATAATCTATATGAGCATGATTTACTTAAGCATGTTTTACCTATGCATTGATCATACATGTCATATTGCTATATTATGCCTATTGCCTATTGTTATGCATTTTGGATTATGATGACTATCTATTGTTGCATTGCATCTCACATACTTAGTACATTCAAACATACTAATGCATACTTTTGCCTACATGATATCACCATTTAGGGACCGGTGCCCAAGTTGATCATCCTCCTCCTCCACGTGGCTAAATAGTGCTATTCCAAGCATGTTAGTGAGTCCTCTATTCTGGGGACCTCGGTTTATGTTGATCTTATCTTTGTAATGAGACATCTCTCTTATGCTCTGTGTTGACTATGAGGGTGAGCGTGGTAGATTGTCTTGGTCGCTGCTATATCTATGTATTAGAGCTATTTGTTGGACATACTATGTACTTATGATGAGCTTGACTCTTATCTCTTGTTTATGATGTTTATATGAGTTCCCTTAGTCTCATTGGCCTATTATTACTCTTTATGTCTTTGTATGCTTCTGCGACTAATGATGTGTAATGGTAAGTTAAGAGGCTTATTTGGGGTTCCTTCGGGTTCCCCATTCATCGTGTCATGTCTAGGCCCTACGCTTGGGTCGTGACAAACTTGGTATCAGAGCACTAGGTTGATAGATTATCGAAGTCCGACACACTGCGCCGATTAGAGTCCTATTCATGGTTGTGAAGCGCACCATGACTATGAATAAAAGGCTATGAGGTGTTTTAGGAAATGATTCCCTTCTTCATGTCCTAAGTCATGCTATAGAGTTGTGATAAGTGTTGCCCCCTAACAATTATTCTTTGCCATGCTAGATCATGCCAAATACTAGAGTAAGATAGGTCGAAACTCCCGAGGAGCAACCTACCAATGGTGAGCTCCGGGTTGCTTTTTCTATGCTTGCCCATATGGTGGCTAACCAAGTCCAACAAGGGGCCCAAGCTCCTAATGCTACTAACCCGGGAACTAGGGTAATGGACTTTATGAAGATGAATCCTCTGGTTTTTCATGGGTCAAAGGTGGATGAAGATCCACAAGAGTTTATTGATGAAATCTACAAAATCTTGTCAATATGGGTGTTGGGCCAAATGATAAGGCGGAGTTGGCGGCGTACCAACTTAAAGGGGTGGCCCAAATTTGGTTTGATCAATGGAAATTTGAGAAGGGTAATGGCTATGTGGTGCTTTGGGAGGAATTCAAATTGGTCTTCCTTAATCGATTCTTCCCTCTCGAGCTTAGGAAAGCAAAGTTAGTTGAGTTTATGAACTTGAAGCAAGGTGGTGTGAGTGTGAGGGAATATGCCCTCAAATTTCATCAACTTTCAAAGTATGCTCCTCACTTGGAGGTCGAATCTAGGTCAAGGATGAATAAGTTCATTATGGGTATCTCCGATTCTGTAAGTGAGGAGTGTCAGTCCGCCTTGCTTATTGGTGACATGAACTTGTCTCGGTTGATGAAATATGCCGAGCAAATGGAGGATGAAAGTTGAGAAAGAAGAGGGTTCATGAGGACAAGAGGACCCAGTTTGAGGTAGGTTCCATAAAGGTGCTAGATTTCAAGGCCAAAGGCCTCCTCATGTACTAATAGGGGGTTTGCCAATGAATTCCCTAGGCCTCAAGGTGTTGTTGATGTGGCTTCTAATGATATGTGTCCTAGATTTGGAGGGGGTCATAAAGGCCCATGTTTGAATGGTTCTGATGCATGTTTTGAATGTGGGGAGCTTGGTCACAAGAAGGTAGATTCCACTAGAGACAGTGGGAAGGTTCGGGGTGCAAATACGATTCCATTAGGTAGAGGTGGTCCTCAAGGTGGTGCCCTAAGGCACAATCAATTCTATGCTCTACATGGGAGGCAAGAGGTTGGTGAGGTCCATGATGTTGTTATCGGTACATTGAAAATCTTTGATCTTGATGTATATGCTTTGATTGATCCAGGTGTCACCCTTTCCTTTGTTAACCCCTTTGTTGCTAAAAAGTTCCTTATTGAGTCATAGGTTATTGCATGAGTTATATGAGGTGTCTACCCTTATTGGTGCCTCTATTGTTGCTGGGAAGGTGTATAGAAATTATCTAGTTTGCATCTTGTATCAAATCTTACCTTGTGATCTTGTTGAATTAGATATGGCTGATTTTGATGTTATCCTTGGGATGGATTGGTTGTATGCATACTATGCTTCTATTTATTGTAGAACTCATAGGGTCAAGTTTCAATTTCCAAATGAACCCGTCCTTGAGTGGGAAAGTCAGGATGTAGTAGTGAGGGGTAGGGTCATCTCATGCATTAAAGCCCATAGGTTGATTTCCAAGGGGTGTTTGTATCATCTTGTGAAAGTCAAAGATGTGGAGTCCAAAGTCCCTTCTATTGAGTCGGTTTTGACTGTAAATGAATTTTTTAATGTCTTCCCAAATGACCTTCCCGATGTCCCTCCCGAAAGGGTGATAGATTTTTGCATAGATCTCATTCCTGACAACCAACCTATCTCCATTCTCTCTTACCGTATGGCACAGGTGGAGTTAAAGGTCTTAAAGGAACAATTGAAAGATTTGTTAGTGAAGGGATTTATTAGACCTAGACAATCACCTTGGGGTGCACTGGTGTCATTTGTAAAGAAGTAAGATGATTCACTTAGAATGTGCATTGACTACCGACAACTCAATAGGGTCACTATAAAGAATAAATACCTTCTTCCAAAGATTAATAACTTGTTTGACCAATTACAA
Source organism: Solanum clarkiae (assembly GCA_011800125.2). Lineage (NCBI taxonomy): Eukaryota > Viridiplantae > Streptophyta > Magnoliopsida > Solanales > Solanaceae > Solanum > Solanum clarkiae. The sequence continues at coordinate 10,501,618 of JAABOM020000092.1, forward strand.
GGGGCTAGTTTTTTCAATAAGATTGATCTTCGGTTGGGGTACAATCAAGTAAGAGTGAGGGAGTGTGAATAACAAAGGCGGCCTTCCGGACTAGGTATGAGCATTATGAATTGGTAGTGATGTCCTTTGGATTGACTAATGCGCTGACCATCTTCATGGACCTAATGAATAGAGTTTTCAAGCCCTACCTTGATTCCTTTGTTGTGGTCTTCGTTGATAATATTTTGATCTATTCACATAGTAGGGAGTAGTATATGGGTCATTTGAGGGTTGTATTGCAAAGATTGAGGGAGGAGATATTATATTCTAAGTATGATAAGTGTGAATTTTGGTTGAAGGAAGTTGCATTCTTGGGTCATATAATGTCAGGGGATGGTATAAAAGTGGATACTAAGAAAACTGATATGATTAGGAATTAGCCTAGACCATTGACCCCGTCGCACATTAGGAGTTTCTTGGGCCTTGAGGGTTATTATAGAAGGTTTGTGAATGGGTTCTCCTCTATTGCTTCTCCTATGACAAAATTTATTCTAAAGAAGGTGAAGTTTGTGTGGACCGATGAATGTGAGAAAAGTTTCCATACATTGAAAGATAGACTTGTGTCCACTCCAATATTATCACTATCGGATGGGCTTGAGGGATTTGTTGTGTACTGTGATGCATCTAGAGTTGGTTTGAGTTGTGTACAAATGCAAAATGGTAAGGTCATAGCCTATGGTTCTAGACAACTAAAAGTGCATGAAAAGAACTACCCTACCATGATCTTCAATTGACCGTCGTGGTGTTTGCATTAAAGATGTGATGTTACTATTTATATGGGGTGTATGTTGATGTCTTCACCGATCATAAAAGCCTTCAATATGCCTTCACTCAAAAAGATCTTAACTTGAGACAAAGAAGGTGGCTAGAACTCCTTAAGGACTATGACATGAGTGTGCATTACCATCCGGATAAGGCAAATATGGTGGCGGATGCTTTGAGTCGGGTGTCTATAAGTAGCCTAGCTCATGTTAATGGTGGTGAAAGCGAGATGGCTAGGGAGTTGCATAGGTTGGCTAGATTAGGGGTGAAGTTGGAAGATATAGGTGATGGTGTTGTTGTGGTTGATGGTTCTAAATCTTCCTTGATTGATGAGGTGATAGTAAAACAAGATCAAGATTCGTCCTTGCTTGAATTGAAGGCCTTGGTGAAAGAGGACAAAATAGAGGTTTTCTCCCAAGGGGGAGATGGAGTCCTTAGATACCAAGGTAGGTTGTGTGTGTGCCATGTGTTGATGGTTTGAGGGAGAAAATTCTTAATGAAGCCCATAATTCCTCTTATTTTATCCACCCCGGTTCCACCAAAATGTGTAGAGACTTAAGGGATGTGTATTGGTGGGGAGGCATGAAGGGGTACATTGCCAAATTTGTTTCCGGTTGCCATAGTTGCCAAAAAGTCAAAGCCGAACATTAAAGGCCGGGTGGTCTAACCCAAGACAAAGAGATACCTACTTGGAAGTGGGCGGTAGTTAATATGGATTTCGTGGTTTGGTTTCCCAAGACTAGAAAAGGTTTTGACTCCACATGGGTGGTGGTTGATAGGGTGGCGAAATCGTCTCACTTTCTACCAGTCAAGACTACATATGGGGCTGAGGAGTATGCAAGTTTGTACATCCATGAGTTAGTGAGGCTGCATAGGGTTCCCTTATCCATTATATCGGATCGTGGTGCACAATTAACTTCACATTTTGGAGATCTTTTCCAAGGGGTCTTGGTACCAAAGTTCACCCAAGTACAGCCTTCCACCCTCAAACGAATGGCCAAGCCGAAAGGACAATTTAAACACTTGAAGATATGCTTAGGTCTTGTGTCTTAGAGATTAAAGTTAGTTGAGATTACCATCTTCCATTGGTTGAGTTTGTCTACAACAATAGCTGTCAATCTAGCATCAGTATGGCTCCTTTTGAGTCTCTTTATGGGAGACATTGTAGATCACCAGTGGGTTGGTTTGAGGTTGGAGAGGTGGATTTGTTGGGACTGGATCTGGTTATGGATTCTCTTGAGAAGTTTAGGATGATTAGGGACAGATTGAGGACATTCCAAAGTGGTCAAAGATCTTATGCCGATGTGAGAAGAAGAGACCTAGAATTCCAAGTAGATGATTGGGTTTATTTGAAGGTTTCTCCGATGAAAGGTGTGGTCCAGTTTGGCAAAAATATGAAGTTGAGTCCAAGGTATGTTGGTCCTTATGAGTTGATAAAGAAGGTTGGCAAGGTAACATACGAGTTGAAGTTGCCTAGTGAAATGAATTTTGTTCATCCGGTATTCCATGACTCTATGTTGAGGAAATGTGTTGGTGATCCTAATTCCATTGTGCTTCTTGATGTTGTGGGTGTTGTTGAGGACATCTAACCTATGAGGAGGTTCCAGTTCAGATCTTGGATAGTCAAGAAAAGAGATTGAGAAATAAAGAGGTAGCATCTGTTAAGATCCTTTGGAAGAACCAACAAGTTAAAAGTGCTAATTGGGAGGCCAAAGAAGACATGCAAAAGTAGTATATTTTCTTTTCCACTCCACTCAAGCCTAAGGTACTACTCCTAAGTTCCATATGTGACTTCAAGTCTTACATTTCAGCCCCTTATGACATTCATATGCATTCATGCTTAAGATGGTAAACTTATGATGTTTTTACACTTATGTTGAGATTTTGAAAATGGTATTTTACATGTTATGTTGAATTCTTGTTGTGACCGACTTGTTCATGATCACTCTTGTCTTATACGTCTCTTTTACATTTGGGGACGAATGTTCCCAAGGGGGAGATATTGCAATGACCCTGAAAAGTGCCCAAAACGTGTCTCAGAATGCCCAAAATTTTGATTTCTTTATATCTAAAAATTCATTTGTTATTTCAAAAATACGACTTCATATTTGTGATAAGGGGGTCTAAATTAGGTGAAAAAGGGTCTATCCTCGATTTAAGAGCGAAAGAATAGCAATTATAAATTTTTAAGGGACGAATCCCAGAGGGCTTTTCGCGATACCTCCACGACGCGCCTTAGGCACGCCATAGTGTAAAATCATCTCCACGTCTTCTCCGCGATGCGGAGATGTGTTTTTGATCACCTGACAATTTTTAAGTATGGTCCAAAATATTCGAAGTGTTGCGCTCAAATTTTCCAAATGTATTTTTATCCATACTTAGTCAATTTTCACTCTCATATTCCCCAAAATATTTTCCAATACTCACTCAAACACTTAGTCATATTTTCACTTCCAAACTCAAGACCCAAAACCCTCATCCGGATTTAAGGATTCTCTTCAAGCTTCAAGTCTCCATTGTCAACCTTCACCAAGAACATCTCCAAAGCTAAGGTATGTGTGTTGAACCATTGGGTCCTTCCATCCTTGCTGCCTAAACCCTCTTTTACTTAATATTTCATGATTTAAAGTTGATTTTACATGTAGGTCTTGTATATTGAGAAATTTACTGCACAATTATTTTAGTTCATGAAAGTATGGTATTTTAGCATATTTTGAGCTTCAAACCTTGGATCTAATGTTGGATTTGATGAGGGGTTTTGATATGAATGTCTTGGGGTTGTTGCAAGGTGTTGATTAAAGGTTTTACTATAGATTTTCCTGCATGATTTCATCTATAAATTATTTTCTCTTTTACCCCCATTACACCCCCTCCCCCCAAGGTGTTTGACAAAATACCCGATTATGATTTCTTGAGGAAATAAGGATTCAAAGAATGAGATATGATATGATTGACTATATGATTATGAAATGAGCTTATATACATGATGAATACTATCTAAAGTGTTATGGTAGACCATGCCCAATTCGGGGACCCAGTTGAGGGGTTGAATGCTCAACCACTAGGGTGATGGGTGCGATCATCACTAACCCAGTTGAGGGGTTTGTACCTCACACACTAGGGTGATGGGTGCTATCATCACCAACCCCAAGGGTTTTATAACTTGGCAATCAAGATTGGTCTCCTCCTCACATATGATATTCTACGTGAGCATGTCTTACTTAAGCATGTTTTACCTATGCATTGATCATACATGCCATATTGTTATATTATGTCTGTTGCCTATTGTTACGCATTTTGAATTTTGATGTCTATCTATTATTGCATTGCATCCTACATACTTAATACATTCAAACGTACTAACGCATACTCTTGCCTACATGATATCACCATGTAGGGACCGGTGCCTAAGTTGATCATCCTCCTCCTCCACGTGGCTAAACAGTGCTATTCCAAGTGTGATGGTGAGTCCTCCATTCTGGGGACCTCAGTTTATGTTGATCTTATCTTTGTAATGAGACATCTTTCTTATGCTCTATATTGACTATGAGGGTGAGCCCGGTAGCTTGTCTTGGCCCCCGCTATATCTATGTATTAGAGGTGTTTGTTGGATATACTATGTACTTGTGATGAGCTTGACTCTTATCTCTTGTTTATGATGTTTATATGAGTTCCCTTAGTCCCATTGCCTTATTATTACTCTTTACGTCTTTGTAATGCTTCCGCGACCAATGATGCGTAATGGCAAGTTAAGAGGCTTGTTCGGGGTTCCTTCGGGTTTCCTATTCGTCGTGTCATGTCTAGGCCCTAAGCTTGGATCGTGACAATTTTTCACATATGTATGACTTATTATGTTTCACATATCACTTCATTTATGGCAAGTTGGTATAATTATATCTCTTTTCTTACTCTTGCTTTATTTATTTCCATATTCATGTCCTTACGTAATTATTTGTACTATATGATTACTACTGTATTGCATGTTCACAGACTTAATACATCCAAACGTGTTAACACATACTTTAGGTCTATATTATTTCACAATAAGGATAAATGACCATACTCCCCTCCATCCTTGTGGCAAGATTCAAATTGCTTCATAGAGTGTGTTGTGAATCCTCATGCTTCGAGGATGAAATTTGCTATTTTACAGATATTGCTATGTTGAGTTATCTTGAGACTTTCTTTTATTTTCTTGAGGGTGAGTTAGGGACATGTCTTAGCTCCCTCCTAGTTTATCATTTTAGAGGCTTGTTGGACATAATATATGAATTCTATGCTATCTAGTACTCCTCATTCTCTCATGATTTGGCTTATTGTGTATATCTTAGTTTCCACTTAATATTTACTACTCACTGCATATGAATGCTTATAATATGATAATAAGGATAGTTTGAGATTTCCTCAGAGATCTTATTCGTTGTGTCTCACCTAGGATCTAAGTGGAGCATCCTTTAACAGAAAAACAGTAGATTGTAAAATGTATTGACACATTAAATGAGAATACTAAAATCAAAAGGTTTAGCTGAGGTGGTTTTATGGATGGGAATAAAAACAATACTCCCTCTGTCCTAATTTATGTGACAGTTTTCGTTTTTCAAGAGTCAAAGAGTTTGAGTTTGACCAAGAATTTGCTCATGGAATCTTCAATTTTTTTGAAATGAAATTTATATATTTTAAAACTATGTAAAAGGTATTGTAATTCAGAATAGTTAATAATTCAAAATATTTAAAAAATATATTCAAAATATTTAAAAAAAAATACAAAAATTTTATGGTCAAAGATAGATTATTTGAATTTTGAAATCCAAAAGGTGTCACATAAATTGGGACGGAGGGAGTAACTTTTTTCACTCCTATTGGGAAGGAAGCAATGAATAGCCTTAAAGAACAATTCAAAGAGACAGAAAGAGTAATAAATTATGGGATTCAAAATCACATTGCAACTATAATTACTTAAGGTCATGAGGATATTACAAGAGTACCATACCAACCAATGAAAAGGTTTACAAAAAACAGTTTTGCATTAATCCTGACAGTATGAGTGAAACAGATAGTTTCGTAGTGCAATTCCTTAGAAGTTGCTGTGACATTTGTATAGAAGACATACTAATAAGTATGGTGAGGGCTTTCTCCCATGGACAATAACTTGCAAATTTATCACCCATACTAATCTAGTTCTTGCTCCCAAGAAAGATAAAGTTAGTAACTACACCATTTAAACTAATAAGTTTAAGTACTTTTCCTACAAGATCATCTCTAGATACTACATGAGACGATGTTGGTAGTGCTACCTAGGTTAATCTCCACAAACCAAATTGGCTTTGTTAAAGGGAGAACTATCTGGAAGAATTTTTTTTTTCACAAGAGATCATAAAGGACATCAACAAGAGGGGAAAGCTTCATAATATGGTAGTGAAAATGCACATAGCTAAGGCATATGACGTAGAGGGATGGACCTACGTAAGTGTCAGGGAGTTCACCTGAAAAATCTTAGAAAAAATACACTATATTTTATACATATGTTAATTTTAAATCACCTAAATCAAAAAGTGGAGATGGCTCAGTGGTAATAGATTACCCAACTTGGACTTGCAAATTATTGGTTTGATTTCTGTTGGATGCATAAAATGTCTTATTTTTAAAAAACATTTAATTCATTGTTGGCGTACAACTACTACTTTAAAAATCATTTAGAATAACTTTAAACCTTTTCCTTAAACGTTCATGACATTGATAAAAGAGTCTCCAATTTAAGTGGGTTTTGTGGTCATTCAAAATGATTGGTTCAAACTAAAAGAAAATATTTGTGTTATCTTATTGTATTTCATTTGCTAAAATTTCTTTGTTTTGGCATGTTGCTATTGCATCTGTTCAAAAAGCTTTTCAGTATTAAGAATGAGTTGTTGAATAGAGTGAATGGTGACTTCTTGAGCAGTTATAAGTTCCTTATATGAAAAAAAATGTATTTAATATTGTCTTTATTGATAGTATTATTTTATCTTTTCAAGTGATTAAACTTCGTCCGGCGATATTATAAATCTGCTTGAGAAGTACTAACAATAATATCTTTTTAAAGTTAATACTTTGCACTCTAGTTTACTCATTTATATTTTTCTTTTTTAATTCTCCTAAATAAAAAATTTAGATCCGCCGTTAGTAACACAGTGTCCTGCTTCTACCTAATTAAGGTGCTAAGAAAGTTCGACTTCTAAGAATTTGTTACTGACATGGTATGGACGTTGGTCTTCTAGGGGACTGAAATAGGAGGTGTTAACTGGTCAGAAATTTTGCATGCAGTTTGGCTCTCCATTTATTTAATTTTTAATTAGTTTTAAATCTTAAACAAATTAGAGAACTTAACCAAACAAAAACTATATAAAAGAGAGTTGAGGACACACAAGTGACAAGACAAGTCTCAAGATAGTAGCAACTCTGTTAAGGGAAAAATAAAAAGGAAGAGGAGACTTGCCGCCCGCGGCAACTCCAGTGAGCCGAATTCGATGCAAATTGCACGTCAAAAAAATAGCAGGAGTATTTTTAGTTCTATAATATAACAATAAAATGAAACTCCCTGCGTCTATTTTTAAAACGCATGTACACTTTACAGGCAACTAATATATAGAGTGAGATATATGCCATGGGCATTGAAGGCGGTAAATAAATATTTAGAAGGAAGCATAGATTTGCATCTGACTCAAAATGTGCTCAAAGTTATCGGTAGACTTGTCAATGGGATGTGAATGCATGCCTTCATAAGTGGTTACTACTACTTCTTCATCCTTCGATAACCTTTGTACTTGCTTCTTCACGTTACATCCTTGATGTGTGCACCGGTAGTAGCTCCTGTTGGGCACCATAACACGCAAATATATATTAGACTTTCTTTTCTATATGCAATTCCACCTAACATTTTCCCATGTCTAAACAACTAGCCCACCCAAATAATAGTAGCCATTTAAAATAGGAAAATATTACTTCCTTGTCACATTTTATATATCACCCTTTGACTTGACACGTTATTTAAGAAAAAGAAGTAAGACTTTTGAAAATTGTAGTATAAAATCATTCTGAGATATTTGTGTGATTGAAAATCATTTCACTAAGGGTAAAAAAGAAAAATTTTAAGGTTAAATTGTTTCTATTTAAAGTAAAGTAACATTATTTTTAGGACGGACCAAAAGAAAAAAGGGTATCACACAAAATGAGTACATAATTTTTCTTTTTATACGACCTTTGCCCGATCAATTTCAGGGATTAGAGACTTCAATCATTGTTCAAGTATGTGGTGATATGTAGAGACTCCGATTTATTACTCCTTCCATCCCAATTCACGTGATACTTTTTGAATTCTAGATGCAAACAAATTTATCATTAACCGTAAGTTTTCATATATCTTTTATTTTTTTTTTTCACTTGTCAATTATCGTGACTTACAATACTTTTTATATAGTTTACAAATATACAAATTTCATTTCAAAAAATTTGAAGATTTCATACATAAATTTTCAGTCAAACTTATTGACTCTCAAAAAGGAAAAAGTTGACACATAAATTTAGATAGCAGAAGTATTCCATTTCCTACCACTTCTGATTATTTCAACGTCATCTTCTTTATCGCTTCAAGACTTACGATATGTATCAATACCGTTTTAATTTTAATCAAATTCTCATCGAAACTCCTACTACTAAAGAAATACTATTTTCCCATTAAAAATTATTTAGCGCCTAAAAGAAAACAAAAGAAAAGGAAAACTAATGAGGAAAGACAAAATAGTACTAGTGTTTTCATAAGGAAAAATTAGGAAGCTTCCCAGTAATTAAATAAAAAACTATTTTTTATCATATGCTTTTTGAGTGAGCTGGATGGTTTGGTGAAAATAGGATGGAAAAATAACGTTTAATAACACAAATTTTTGAAGAAGAATCCTCGCCATTTTCCAACGATCCTATCTTGATAGTAGATACATTGCCTAAGTTAAATTTTATGATTAAAATTTAACTAAACTATATTAGAGATATATTTATGCAATTAAATCTTAGTCATTAAATATAAGTTATGCCATATGTCAACTATTAAGATGAATCTTGGAGAATATGAAGATCAGAGAAGCCTCCTCCCAAATTTTTTATTAATTCAGCATGAAAGAAAATTCTCTATTTCTAGTTAATCCTCGGTTTTACAGGATCCTTACGATTACTTATTTGACATCAAATGGCTTAAATTGTAAGTTTCTTTGCACTTTGGTTTTGTTTAACAAGATTAGTTATATCACCATAAAACAAGTACTTAATCTTCGAAGGTGTTATTTTTTTTGTGAAGTATAAAATAAAACAATTTCGAGATAAAATAAAAAATTATTTATTTCACATTGGTTAGAGGTATTAGGTAATCCTACGATTATTTATTTCACTCTTTTTATTTTGGTGATGAAATAAGTTATATATCATAAACATGGTAGAATAACTTATCCTAGAATAATTTACCCAAAATTAATTATCCCGAATAACTAATTACTAACCAAACGGCCCCCAAGCATAGAAGATAAGGCATTTGCTTTTTGATCAAACAATATCTAGGAATAAAAATATATGGATATACTTATTTATTTATGTTGAACTAAATAATCAAAATTTGGATTCACCGTTGGGCCGTAAAGTCTAGTATATTACAGTAGTTGGACAGCTACTGCTAGAAAGTAGACCACATCCGTCAAACTCAACATAGTTGTTAAAATGCCTTTCTAAAAGGGTGAATTAATTATTTGATTCGGGGTACAATTCCTTTTTAAAAATAATTCCCAAATATTTACAGAAAATGAATGGATTAGAACATAGATTCTTGAAAAAGTAGATTTACTTGGGAATAATGCAGCTAAACTAATAGATAGTAACAACTGACCTTGGGAATTTATTGTTTTTGACAGCCTTCTGTCCATATTTCCTCCATCTATAACCATCATCAAGAATATCGACTTGGCTTCTTGTTTGGAAAGCAAATCTTGGTTTCTTCATCTTGTTCTTACATGATTTCTCCTCATCCTTGTTAATACCGCTACGAGTTTCCATGCTTGCCATTAGCCCCAAGAACCCCTTATTCTTTCCTTGTGCATCTTCACTACTCTTGCTATTCATTAATGAAAAGTACTCATCATGATGAGATGTTGACGACGATGACGATGGAAATATTGCTTGATAATTCTCCATTTTACAGAGTAAATTATGTTTCTGAGAAATTTAAGGTGTGAAGCGGAGATGGAAAATGTTGTTTTGAAGGTGAATTTATCATTAAGAGTTGGACTAGTGTGGCGGCTACCCTGTTCACCATATTCCATCTTTAATAATGTCGTAAACGACACGCAAAAACTTAACTTGTCATTATACTATAGTCGCCATTCGAAAAAATGACCTACGAGTGTTTTCTATTTTAATCTATTTAAAAAAAGAATGATTTTTTTATTTTTAATAATATTTTGATTTTAAACTTTCACATGATATATTTAATATAAGAAGATTAAAGAGTAATTTAGTATATTTGACATAACTTTAATTTATAACTATAAAATAAAAAAAATCTTTTTTATTTTTTTAAATTACGTGTAAAGTCAAACAAGATAATTCTTTTTGAAATAATTTAAGTTAAAATCGCTAAAAATATTCCAAATTATTCGGTATACCATAACTCGTTATACATAGCAAATCAAGAGGTCATTTGATATAAAAATGAATAATGCAGGGATTTATAATGTATGAATTATTTTTTATCAACCGTTTGATACATTGCTTTAAATCTAATATTGTGCTTGGTTTAAAACTCTACAAAAAAAATTTCTTTCCAGTTATATCCTTGAATTATTATGAAAGTTTTATTTCATGTAATTGGGTCAAAATCGATATTTTGTTGTGACTTCTAACTAGTTAGGAGAACAACAATTTTGTCATATTTTCTATTTTCTCACTTGAATTATTTGAGGATAAATAATTGTGATCTTAATAAATTGAACACTCATAAAATATCAATTTTCAATTTAATAAAGATATACCATCTACTTTTAAAATTGAAAAGATGGTAAACAATTGTAAAAATGAAGAACCATCTATATTTACACCTAAAAAATTACAAATTGTAGTCTTAATATAGAATTTATATCTTAAAAGGTCCACTCAACTATGAGAATTTATCTAACATAGTCATTGCACTTTGTTTTCTATCAATAAAATCACTTAATTAGGCCTTTGTATCAACAAAATCATTCAACTAAATTAATTATAAAAGAAATTGACATGACAAAATATTTATTATATATTATGTAAATACGAATCCACAAATAAATAAAATCTAAAATTTTGATATGATAAATTTATTAATTTTTTATATAATGCAAATATATGAACCCGCAAATAAATAAAATTTGTAAGCTAATTTATTTAACTAAATTTAATAGTACAAAATTACAAATATAAAACATAAAATCAAGATAATAAAGAAAATGTAAAAGAATTTGTGGGATATTTTTGTCTTTACATATTTAATCTCATGGTATTAAATAGAAGGTATTAGCTAATACCACCAAATGAAAGGTATTAGTTAATACCATATAGGATGTATTAATTAATACATGAATTAATTATACATAAAAATAAAATTTTATCAAACATAATATTAAATAATACCACACATAATACCTTTTACCAAACAACCCTTAAATATTAGACTTTTAGGTCACCATCCTAAAGTCGTTAAGAACAATTACTTGTTCTTGCATGTTAATTTAACCTCACGTGCAACAAATATACTAAACACTAAACTAATAATAAGCCATACAATTAAATTTTCTTACGAGTTAAAATTCGCACTAATAAGATGTTTCTTTTATACTGATTAATTATATTGTTTGATTGTTGATCAAAATAATAATCAAATCAATTTAATTAATTTTAAAATTGTTTAAACCAACCAAATATGTTACGTTTATCAATTTGATTGTTGACAACTTTGATTTGATACAGTTCGGTTACTATTTATGCACGAAATTAAAATTAAAATCAATGTGGGTGAATAGAAAACAATTTACTTAAAAAAGAGAAATCTCCCAACATTATCATGCATAATATACTTTTCCTTTTGAAGTCGAGTCTTCGCTGACAATGCAGAAAATGAAATCAAAATTGAAAGATTCAACAATTGGATAATGCTCTTGAGTTGATTTCATTAAATTCACTTACATTAACAATAAATTATTATAAATACATATTACTACTTAAATATAAGCAATAAGTTGACGAGCTTCTAGTCGTGCTGCCTGCTTGAGCAGCTTCTGGTTGTTCTGTTTACTTCAGTTGTCTGCTTCTTCTTCTTTATTATGTGGGGCCAATAGAAAATATTTCACATGTGCTTTTTAATTTGATCTTTTCAAGGCAGTTGTGTATTGACGTGTCTGCTTCAACTGCTTCATATTTCTTTAGCTGCTTCAATTATAATTTTACAATAGTTTTTGAAATATATATAAAAAATCTATCGATGTCACATAAATCGAGACTAACAAATAATTTTTATATTGGCTGCTTCCTTGAGTAGCTTTCGATGGGCTAATAAAAAGTAATTTATGAGCTTTTTAATTTAATCTTTTCAAGGTAGCTGTGTATTGATGCGTTTGCTTCAATGACTTCATAATATTTTTTTAGCTGCTCCAGTTTTAATTTCACAATATCTTCTCAAATATATAGAAAAAATCTATCAATGTCACATAAATCGAGACAAAAAATAACTTATGTTGGACCCGTGCTAGCTCGGCCTTCCGTCACTAGTATAAGATATACAAAATTATTCATAAGAAATAATATATTATCCA
>JAABOM020000092.1:10520574-10538965 GCA_011800125.2 Solanum clarkiae
TATATTAAGTGAAACTTTTTTTAAAAAAAGAAGAATTTCAAATTAAAATAGAAAGGAAGTATGTAATAAGCTGTAAAACTAGAAATGTTATGGAAGCACATGACTTTTTTCTTTACAAAAAAACATAAATAAAGTTTACTTTGTTCTTATATTGATTTTTACAATTTTTTTTCCCTTGAACTAATCCGCTATACGTCGCGCGTGGCTACTCTACTAATTACAGGAAGAATAGATAACTTGTACGCATCGCTTACCATATGGAGTAGCAAATTAGAGTATAAAAGTAAGTGAAACATTACTCGCAAACCAAAAAAAAAAAAATATAAGAAAAAAAAAGTATTCACGTTGATCGGCGATGGCGTTTCCCATTCCACCATGGCTGAATCAGTACAGAGCTTCAGCAAATTCCTTCTTATCTCAATATGAGCCGTTAATTCTACTGCTCGCTCCTCTCTTCTCTCTTCTGTTCGCTCGAATTCTTCAATCCATCTTGCTTGTTATTCATGAGCGAGGACTCAAAGCGACGATTATTAGCTTCATTATGAGCGCCATCAAGTATTAAATCCTTGCATCTCTTCAATTTCTGTTTAATTTTTTTGTCAGTAAATTATCTATGTTTGGAATTTGTCCACCATAAAAAAAAAATAAGAAAAGAGTATAATACCCGTTCGGAGTTCCGGAAATGTTGTTTTCAGCAGCTTTTTTAATAGTTTGTAGCTTCGGATTGAGTTTCCTATCATTAATTTTGACACTTTTTGTGATTCACTATTTGATTCTTAAATATAGGTTGGTGCCTGGTGTCAAAAAGTACATCGACTCTGAGAAGCAGAAGGTGAGTTAATGTGGAGCATTAAATACTCTGGTCTGCTTCATTGAATGCGGTGTTGCGCTTTTGTTTCTTTCGATGATTTGGTGAATTGCTGTGTAAAAATTTTATTCTCTTTGTTCTATGTTATACGCTGTGTTTGACTTAAAAACGAGCTTAAGCTGTTAATTTGACTTGTCTATTATATTGGCGAAAAGAATGCAATGGATGAAAGTTAAACAGCTGAGAAATCATCAAATCGAACTTTACAGTTTGGATTGTAAAACATAAATTAAGTTGTGAAAATTATGTAAAACATTAAAGGCATAGAGTGAAACATTTTTGGAATATTCCAAGGTGGAAAATGTATTGTATGAGTTGGAACTGAAGGACTAGCAACCTAGAGTGGAATAATTCTAGTATCAAATCACTCAATCCATTATCACACCATTTTATTTAGATTTGCTTCACCTGGATGTTTTTAAAATTTTCACCTATGCTAAATAATTTGTTGCATACATTTGGAGTCAGTTTGTTCTTCTTAAGAAAAAAGAGCTGCCTGATGCACGAAGCATCCAACCTTCATTCAAGGTCCAGGGATCCCAAGGAGATGTCATGTAGATTTGTTCAACTTGTTTTAGAAAAATAATTCTAGCAAAGAAAGTACCTGGTTAAGATTCAATTCTTACTTGTGCATCTATTTTGAAGCATTAAAAGGTTTCAATGATTAATATTTTTATATGTGATTATAAATCTGACATTCTCTGGCATTAAAATTTGTTATCGAACTGAGCAGATAGTGGATAAGTTGCAAGGTTCTAGTAATAGAGATGGATGGAGAACTGAGTTGCCGAAGTCAGGTTTAGGAGATAAGGTCCTAGTGCAAATGAAAGATGAGAAACAAAAAGATGTGAGGTGGCAGGGCAAATGTTCGGGTACCGTGTATGTTTCCATAATTGTTGCACTATATATTATATGTTTTTAGCTTGTAGTTTGGATCATATATGTTTCTGTTTCCAATTAAACCACTTCCTTGCTCTTTAACCCGTGTAGAAAGACTAAAAGTTTCCTATTTTCTGAGCAGCTATATTGGCGGAAATGAGAATGAGGGACATTTTTCATTGATAAACGACGCATGCGCCATGTAAGATTGTTCATCCATTATGTATATATGTATTTTTAGTTGCTTTGCTTGTGTTTTAACTGATCACAGAAGGGCTATTTCTTTTCATCTATCTTCTTCGTGTTGAACAAATCTAGTACAATTATTGAGTGATTAAACAGAAGAGGAAGAGGGAGAAAATGGAGTCTTTTGAAAAGCTCTGCGTGTTATGTGCTACTTATAAAGAGATCAGGGGTTACAATGAAGAGACAAAACCAACATGTAGACTATACTAGATTGATTAAGACCTGAAAAATGTATTTAGTGCATTAACAATGCTGCAGGACGTATAAACAATGTCATGCTTCACATGCTTATCATGCTGAACGGAAGATGGACTTGAACCTACGAAACGCGTAGCAACTGTTGAGTTTTAGCTGATTTCGTAAATCTACAACCTCTTTTTTTTTCCCCCTTCTAAAGTGGATTGGTAACTTTACCATGTTATACCCATTGATTTCATTGAATCAATTAACCTTTCAACAATCTAAGTGCAGTATTCATACATGATGTATTCTGTCATCTGGCAGAAATTACTTCTGATTTTTATTGGACATCTTGGACTAAAATAATAGATCCCAAGTCTGTTGAGTTAATTTTGCCCAAGCTACATATATTGGCATTTATGTTCATCAGTGATTGTCTTGAACAAACAAAGTACGATACTCTCCTCATGCTGGTGTATCTGAGGTGATGTAATTTATCTTATTATCGCAATGTGTTAGGTTTAGTAACATCATTGTTAGCTAATTAGCTTTTTCTAAAACAAAAATTATTTATCATCAGATTCTTATTTGTGGTTTTCATGGGAGGGAGTGCACTTGTTGAATTTTCTTTTACAAGCAATACACCTTCCATATTAGCTTTCTTATCATAAAATCTGCAATCTCTGCTTTCTGTATGAACAGATATTTCTTATTTCAGGTTTTCACATACCAATCCACTGCATCTTAGTGTGTTCCCAAGTGTTGTTAGATTTGAAGCAGAAGTGGTTGCGATGACAGCTGCAATTGTTGGTAGTAAGGAAAAGGCTTCTGGAGGACAAATTTGTGGAAATATGACATCAGGGGGGACTGAAAGTATATTATTAGCAGTTAAATCATCTCGTGACTATATGAAAGCCAAGAAAGGAATCACTAAACCAGAAATGTCTGTACCCTTTCTCTCTTTGTTTATTTTAATGTCCTGCCGTAAAAATCAGTCTCTAAATTTAGTGAGTGTCATACTTGACTGTAGGATAATACCAGTTTCTGCACACTCAGCATACGACAAGGCTGCACAATATTTCAAGATCAAGTTGTGGCGTGTCCCCGTTGATAAAGAATTTCGAGCAGATGTTAAAGCTATTAAGCGACACATTAACAAAAATACTATCATGGTAAATGTTGACTTTGGACAGTTTTAAAATCATTTCCCTGGTTTTTAGCAAATGTAAAATGTATTTTTTGTTCATATCTTTTCATTATTCTGTTTATCTGTTCTCCTTCATTTTAAAATTCTCAATCTCCATAAAGATGAACTCAGACACTGAAATGCATCATGATTGTCTACTTAGCCGCTGACTTTATGCCAAGTTCTGCAAACTAAAACATATGAATATGTAGATTGTTGGATCGGCACCTGGTTTTCCCCATGGCATAATTGATCCAATTGAGGCAAGTGCATGTACCTTTTCCCAATTTTTAAATCTTTAATAGATACTGCTAATTATCATGGATTTTGGATCCTTTACTCGTTGACATTTGCTAGTTAAATTTCTCTTGCAGGAGCTTGGTGATTTGGCTTCTAGCTACCAAATTTGTTTCCATGTTGATCTTTGTCTTGGGGGCTTTGTCTTACCTTTCGCTCGTAAACTGGGGTCTGTATTATGTATCTTTGTTTTCCAGGTTATGGTTCTGTAAAGTAGAGTGCTCCAATTTGAGCTAACTATTTGTCTAATTTTGTACTTCTATCGATTTATAGTTCCTATAAAGCTCCTTTACCGTTGCCGTCCCTTTATACAATTCTTATGTCTCATCGACAACGACTCATTTATATATCTGTCTTATAGATACCGCACTTTGTTTATATGTTGCTTGTCATTCTTTTCCAGATACCCTGTCCCTCCTTTTGATTTCACTGTTCAAGGAGTAACCTCAATCTCAGTGGATGTACACAAGTATGGGCTGGCCCCAAAAGGAACCAGTGTAGTTCTGTACCGAAATCATGAAATACGGAAGGTATGAAGTGCTACTTTCTCCCCCTTTGCTGCAATCATTGTTTTGCAAACCATTCAATTGAAGCATCTCCAAACAGAATCTATGGGATTTGTTTGATCATCCAATTTGTGAGAGTTCATCGGAGATTGACTTGTTCCTTTGGATTTATTCTTCTTTATGAGGAAATTTTGTGTTCCCTTGTTATGAACTCTGTGTATTTATTCATAATGTTGTACTATGTAGGTGTAGCCTTTATGTGACTGGAAATATTGTCTTGAATTTTTAATGGTTTTCTTTCTGAGATCCCCTCTTCACCTTTTCCTATATTGATGTTGAAGTTATAGAGAGTGGTAATTGTATACCTTGAAACATTTGGTACAGTGGTTCTACTTCGTATGCCTAAAAGTGATACATTATGCTACAAGTTCATTTTATATGTTTTGGTTTTAAAAGTAATCTGAGATCTTATACATCTTCCTACTCCTGAAACATGTGCCGGGACTGGGCTAATTTGCTGCTGTTTTTTCCACCATTAACAGCATCAATTTGTTGCTGGTAAGTTACTCATGTCAAAAAATATTCATCATTGTAGCTTTGCTACTGTCTTGAGGATAGAAATCTCTATAAACTGTTGGTGGGGCAATTGATGTAATAACAAAAACCAGATTAATACTGCAATCAACTTCAGTGAAAGGAGTTTCCAGATGCTCTGAGCCTTAAATACATAATCATAAGTTGTCTTTTTGAAGAAAGCATAAAGATTCCATGATACCAATTTAGTCAGAAAAATTAAATGTGTATCCTTGCAGTAAAGTAAGTGGTCATGGTCTGAGATAATTTGCTATTTCCTTTTGCTCTTCCACTTATAGAAAAAGAAAGAAATAACTTTTAGTTCTTATTTTATGGAGGTAATCACTCTCCCTTTTCCTGCAAAAAGGGTAATCATTCTTATATAGTTTCGATAACATATATCCCTTGTATTCATATGGTAGTCACTGAGTGGACTGGTGGGCTTTATGTTTCCCCAACAATTGCTGGAAGCAGGCCTGGAGGTTTGATAGCTGGGGCTTGGGCAGCAATGATCTCTTTAGGTTCTGAAGGTTATATACCTTTCTCATTCTTGTTGGTTATCACTTGGCACTTCCATTTATTCTTAACTGAGTGTGTGTACACCTTGCAGGATACTTGGAAAACACCAAGGAGATCATGGAGGCATCAAAAAAAATTCAGAAAGGGTACATATAATCTCACTTACAGTTCAATTCTTTTCCTGTCTAAGGACCATTGTATTTCACAATGATTCTACTGCTCAGGATACAGGACATTCCGGAACTGTTTGTGATTGGAAGGCCTGATATGAGTATTATTGCGTTTGGATCTGACGTTGTAGACATATTTGAAGTCAATGATGTACTGTCATCCAAAGGTTGGCACTTAAATGCATTGCAGAGACCTAACAGGTATAGCCACTGTACATGATGCACACTTCGTGTCAAATTCATTCATCTGGACACTGGAGAAGCTTTTCTTCTTCCCGCTCTATGGTGACTGTTTAAACAATTAGCACAAATGTGCTTTTCCTTCATAACCATTTGGATAATTTGGGCATGAGAGTGTAATCTTGAATGGTACATCAAAAATTCGAAGTACTTAAGTGAGAGTTCTCTTCTAAGTTGTTTGTCTGTTTATCTGTTTCAGTGTTCATATTTGTGTGACGCTTCAACATGTACCAGTAGTCCAGATTTTTCTGAAGGATCTTCGAGATTCTGTGCAGACTGTAAGTGTGCTCTTTCACTTCCATCTATTTCTCTCCTTTGAATTTCCAGTGTCATAAATCTTTACAACTAGCGTACCATGAAATTCCTGTCAAATTAATGTGGTTATCAGGAGCAGGACCAGCTTATTGAAGGCGGTTTATCATGTACTGTTTAGCCAAATATATTAAGTTAGGGTCTGTCTCCTGGTCTACTTGCTTAACCGAAAATGATCGATATTTTCCCCTTATAAATTTTGCTGGCCGAGATCTTCTTTGACTTGGCCATGTTTTAAACCATTCCGATCCAAATCATCAACTGCACGAAGTTAAGGCTGGGTGATATTAGATTGTATCCCAGTATTCATAACCACTTAGTTGATTCTAATTTGATTCATATCTTGGAGTATAATATATATACCATGTGATATGCTGTTGAGAGGTCATTAATAGTGTTTTCTCCCATAAGGTGAAAGAAAATCCAGGTCCAGTCAACGGAGGGTTTGCTCCAATCTACGGTGCTGCAGGGAAGATGCCAGATAGAGTTATGATTCAAGATTTATTGGTCGAATTTATGGACAGTTCATGCTAGTTATTTCTCAGCATCTCTTTGAATAATTACTGAATAGAATGGTCGATTGATATTGGGTTTTCTGCATATGGTGAATACGAACAGAATGTTAACAAATGAACACTATTGATTCTTATGTACTTGCTGATGCATGTAAAATATAATTGGTGGAATCCCTCCAATAATTACCAAGGACAATATCTATGTAGCAGTATTCTTTGTTAATGTTGAGACTTGAGATGCTGCTGGAACTTGGCTTAATTTATTGCAAAAGACAGCTGATTTGTGGAAGTACAGCAATTTGTTATCTTACGCAACTCGAATTATGTGCGTTAAAACCTTTTGATGCGATTTGCAAGGGAATTCCGTTGTATTCTCAAACTCGTCATTTATTAGTGTCTCGCTGACCTTTTTGTCTCTTTCAACTACTCTCTCCGTCCAACTTCACCTTGGCCCTTGTTGACTTGGCACAGAGATTAAGAAATAGTAAATGATAGGGTAAGTTTACTAAAGTATCATTTGAATATAATAAATATTATATCTTGAAAAATGTAACGGAGAAATAATTATAATTAATGATAAGAGTAAATTAGAAATTAAGTGTAAAATTATTATTTAATTTTATAAAGAGGACAAGTATTATTGGACGTATATAGATTATTGGAGTATTTGTTTACTTATTTTTGTATGTGGGCAGGAAAGGGAAAGAAGGAAACCTTTGGCTTTTCACTTGCATTTTACTCCCTTCCATTCATTTTTAGTTAACATAATCTTTTTAGAGTCGAATAATATAACATTGACTAGTATTTTAAATTGTATTTTATCAAATATTAATATAATAAAAAATTATAATTTATATTATTTTTGTTGAGACTCAAAGTCCCACATTAGTGGTTAATGGGATGGGTGGTCTCCTTATAAGACTTAGGCAATCCTCCTCCCTTCGAGCTAGCTTTTGGGGTGTGAGTTAGGCCTAAGGCCTACTTCAATATGGTATCAGAGCAGGCCCCATCTCACCCAATGTTGGCCCCCGAAAAAAAATTGTCCACGCACCAGATGCTAAGCACTGGGCGTGAGGGAGGGTGTTGAGACACAAAGTCTCACATTGGTGGTTAATGGGATAGGTGGTCTCCTTATAACCCTTTGAGCTAGCTTTTGGGGTGTGAGTTAAGCCTAAGACCTACTTCAACATGATATCAGAGCAGGGCCCGTCTCACCCAATGTTGGGCCCTCGAAAAAAAAATTGTCCACGCACCAGATGCTAAGCACTGGGCGTGAGGGGGAGGGGGTGTTGAGACACAAAGTTCCACATTGGTAGTTAATGAGATGAGTGGTCTCCTTATAAGGCTTAGGCAATCCTCCTCCCTTCGAGCTAGCTTTTGGGGTGTGAGTTAGACTTAAGACCTACTTCAACACCTATGTTCCTTCTTCTTTTTTTTATTTTTATTTTTTTATTTTTTTTAATTTTGAACTCCACAAGAATTTGTCAATATTTTACTCTATAAAGAAACCTTTCTTTCAAAGCATACCATAAGAACCATTTATTATTATTTTTTTAACTCTAGATCAAAGATTAATTTCACCTATATTATAGAATGTGCTTTTCTAGAATCAATTTGACTAATTTTCAAAGACAAATTAAATTATATTAATTTGCTATTCTAAAATAAAACTTTTAAATAATTAAAAATTTGCAAAAAATTGTTGAAGTAGGTCTTAGGCCTAATTCACACCCCAAAAGCTAGCTCAAAGGGTTATAAGGAGACCACCTATCCTATTAACTACCAATGTGAGACTTTGTGTCTCAACACCCTCCCTCACGCCCAGTGCTTAGCATCTGGTGCGCGGACAATTTTTTTTCGGGGGCCAACATTGGGTGAGACGGGCCTTGCTCTGATATCATGTTGAAGTAGATTTTAGGCCTAACTTACACCCCAAAAGCTAGCTCGAAGGGAGGAGGATTGCCTAAGCCTTATAAGGAGACCACCCATCCCATTAACCACCAATGTGGGACTTTGAGTCTCAACACCCCCGAGGATTGTCTAAGCCTTATAAGGAGACCACTCATCCCATTAATCACCAATGTGGGACTTTGAGTCTCAACACCCCCCCTCACGCCCAGTGCTTAGCATCTGGTGCGTGGACAATTTTTCTTGGGGGACCAACATTGGGTGAGACGGGTCCTACTCTGATACCATGTTGAAGTAGGTCTTAGGTCTAACTCACATCCCAAAAGCTAGCGCGAAGGGAGGAAGATTGCCTAAGACTTATAAGGAGACCACCCATCCCATTAACTACCAATGTGGGACTTTATGTCTCAACAATAGGTAGTGCTTTCTAAAGTATAAGTTAACTAGGTAATTTGCCCATGCTTCGCACGGTCACAAATACCAACATTAAGTGTCTGAAAATAAATATTAAAAATAATACAAATAGTAATTTAACTACTTGAAGGAGCATGCGTTAATCTCTTCAATAAATGTAACTCAATCTATTGATATGACATCTAACAAAAATTAATTCTTTAATATGACATCTTGATTAGTTTTAAAAGTTTGATAGACGTAAATTCAAAAAAGCAACCGTATACAATTTGAAAAAAATAACCAAGTCGATCAGTGCATATATTATACTTTTAACATCATCTTAAAGCGTGTTATCAATACTTAATGATCATATCCGAGAGTAATTCACATACAAGTGAAACACTAATTTGAAGATGTCGATTTAATTCACTAAAAGAATACTTCTATTTATATATACAATGCTGAAATTGTTAAAAACTATAGCATTAAGTTCAAGAGTAAAAATTCCTTTGATAGTTTTGTTGGCTACTAATCAATAGTAAAAGGGATAGATGGGCAGATTGGTCTAATATGCATCTATTCTAGCCATTGAATAAATAATAAAGAGACGTAAACTCATAAATGTATAAAATATATAAGGTATGATAACATAATTCCTTTGCAGAACGAATCACAAGGTCCCTCTCATATGTTATAGTGTAAATGCAACAATCAGTGAACCAATAGTGATGTTCAAAGTTGAAAGACAAAAAACATGATAGTTAATGCTAATGAATAATCAAAACATACGCAATAGCGCTAAGTAAATTTGATCAACCAAATAGCCCGCTCAAAGATGTTCAGCTATCAATTGAAATAACTACTAAAAAAATAACAAAGGTAAAGAAAAATAGAGCATATTTCAATGTAGGTTCTTACTTCTAAATGAAACTACATACTGCTCAAATATATTTCATAGTTGATAGGTACTAAAAAGTTTGAAGTGACATTATCTTTTTGCATTTCAATAAGAAGCTTATTTAAAGCAAATTAAAGAACATATTAATGTTACTGAGGATGATGAATGCATAACTATTTCAAAGGGTCATATGCATTACACAGAATCTGTTGGAGTTGCACAAGTCTCTTTGGAGTCATTGTCTATATATTTAAAAATATTTGTTACCGTAAAATTTACAAAACAGGTTGAAAAATAGTAGCTTTGTGGCCGTAATTTCACAATGTTCCTTTAACTGTTCTATTATTAGATTAGTTTACAATTCGATTATCTAAAACTTTCAATATCTAATACAAGTTGGAATAGGTTGTAACTTCAAAAGTCACTCTATTTGAAGTTGTCAGAAAGAGCTTTTGTAACACCTCTTATGTTTTTAGGCCTGAAAAATTAAAAGACAAGAATTTTTGCGGATGGTTCTACCCTATGAGCCAGACCACGGCCCTTAGAAGGAACCATGGGCCGTAGCTGGTCTTGTGGAATGCGCTCAGTGAAAATGAAAAAATAAAAGATTTCTAGAAGATGACTTTCGTGTTATCAGGACGGATGGTATAAGAAACCATGGCCCATCAAAGAGTCATAGAAGGAGTCTTGAAGGACCTAAAATTGTTCAAGTCTGGAACCACTTTACGAAAGTACTTACGGTCTGTAAGTTAATTCATGAGTCGTCCTGCATGTTCGTAGGTTGAAAGATGCCGATTCCAGAGATTTGACTTTGGTGGCACAAGGTTCATGGACTGATGTACAGGATGTATGTTGATCCACGACCCATAGGAAGGTTTCTGTGGAAGGTTCCGATAGTTTTTGATGAAGGATGACTTTGACATTTCCAATTTGCCTGGGCCCTAAACTATGTCGTTTTGGCTACCCTAACAGACTTAGCTGACCTAACCTCTATAAGTCTTATTCCTAATTCATTTAAAGCCTTGAATTCTCAAATTTCTCTCAAGGGCTCTCAATATTTCTCTCTCTAAGTCAATGGTTCCATTGAAGCTTAATCTTGAAGGTTTATTAAGGATTTCCAAATTTTCTCCTCAAATTCTTAAGGATGCTACATTCATAGTTTATGATTCCTATATGATGATTATTTCTCAAATCTAGAGGTATGTAGGACTTCATTCATGGATTAGATTCATCCATGAAGCGCAACCCAAAACCTTCTTTTTATCAAAATTTCATGGTGATTTCTCATGGACTTTTAAGCTATGATTCCAAATGCATGGAATATGATTCCTATATGATGATTATTACTAATTATACATGAATTATGATGAATTTCGTGATGTATATGATTTTCAAATAAAAGTATGTGATTTCAAAGTATGCATGATTAGGGCTTAATGACTTTATGTGGGTTCCTTTGTCAATGATCCAATTTGATTTTAATTGCATGTTTTCCTCTAGAAATCCTATTCAATTGCATGTACTTAATTGTCCATGAACCTATACTTAGCCCTAGTCTTCTATGATGAAGTTATGAAATTTCATGATCATGATATCAAGTATGTAAAAACATGTTTTATGATAATGATGATGTTGATGCTATGATAAAGAGGGTGATGAAAACTCAAATGTTTAGGATGATGTCAAGGTGGGAATGTCAATCGCATTATGTTGAAAAACAAAGTAGATAGACTATTCTTATGATATGATGTGTTTATGAAAGCTATGATAACTATTTATGAATTATAAAAGTATGATTTTTAATGAAGTATGAACTATGTTGAAGCTATGTATATGCACGATTTATGCATTCAATGGGATATGACTTAGCACTGAGAAGCTTTGGTATTGTGAGATTCTAGTTATGGGGATAAGTGAGATGCAAGATCTCATGACCCAAGCCTAGGGCCAAGACGTGACACGGCAAATGGAGAGTTCGAAGGAACCCCAAACAAGCCTCTTAACTTGTCATTACACATTATTGATTGCGGAAGCATATAAAAACAACATAAAAGAGCAAGAATAGGGGCAAAGAGGCTAAGGGAAAAGATTGCACAATATGATAGTGAAGTGACAAGAGTCAAACTCATATCATAGATTAAATAACATGTCCAACAACCACCTCTACTACATAGATAAGAGCGGGGGCCAAGACAAGCAAATGGGCTCATCCTCATAGTCAAATAGAACATAAAGGAGAACATCTCAATACATAACAAGAGATCATAGACTAAGGTCCACGAAGTGGAGGACTCACCAACTAGCTTGAGTAGTACCGAACTAGTCCCATGGAGGAGGATGATCAATTTGGGCTCCGGTTCCTATATGGTGATATCATGTAGGCAAGAGTATACGTTAGTACGTTTGAATGTACTAAGTAAGTAGGATGCAATGCAACAAGAGATAGGCATCACAATCAAAATGCATTACAATAGGCAATTGGCATAATACAATAATATGGCATGTATGATCAATGCTTAAGTAAAACATGCTTAAGTAGCTCATACTCATATAGGATATCATATGTATAGAAGAGACCAAGCTAGCCATTCAAGGTACAAACCCCTTAGTTGTTGTTTGGTACAAACCCCTCACATGATTGATGATAATTACACCTTATCACTGTGGTGGTGAAGTACCAACTACTCACATGGTTGATGAGTACAAACCCCACCTTGGTTACTCAGGCTCTTATCCCCATGGATCAGGTATGATCTAATGCAACACTTTATATAGAGTGTATCATATATATATAAGCTCATTTCATTATCTTATAGTCATTCATATCATATTCTCATGCTTTGGACCTTCAACTCCTCACGAAACCACATCTGGATATTTTATCAAACACTTAAATGGTGTATAATGCTAGTATAAAACCATGAAATATAGAGATGAAATCATGTAAGAAAATCTATTGTAAAACCATCAATCAACACCTTGCAACACCCTCAAGCAATATACATCAAAACCCCTCCTCAAATCTTTAATAGATCAAAGATTTATAGCTCAAAACATTGCAGAATAGTCACAACTTTACATAGCTTTTACATAGTGTGAAGTGAATTTCATAATAAGTAAGACCGATTTGTAAATCAACTTTAAATCATGCAATTTGAGTAAAAAGAGGCTTGTGTATCATGGGTTAAAGGAAACCATGAAAGAAACCCACATACCTTAGCTTAAAGATGAACTTAGTGAAGATGGGAGATGGAGACTTGAAGCTTGAAGAAGAACCTTGAAGGAGAACCTTAGCTTGGATAAGGATTTGGGACTTGAATTTGGGAATGAAAATATGGCTAAGTGTTTGAGTGAGTTTTAGGAAATGTTTTGGGTAATACGAGGGTGAAATTTGGCTAAGTATAGGTAAAAACACGTTTGGGGACCTTGGGCCCAAACTTAGAAAATTTTGGACGAACTGAAAGAAATACACTGAAATGGAACACTGTCGCGTCGCGCCAGCATTGCACAGTGCTCATTGGAAATCATCACTTAAAAAATTATAATTGCTAATCTTTCTCTCTTAAATCAAGGTTAGACCCTTTTTCACCCAATTTTGACCCCCTGATCAAGCATACGAAGTCAGATTTTTGAAATAAGAAATGAATTTTGAGATATATGAAAATTAAAATTTCGGACATTCCGAGACACATTTTTGGGCACTTTATGGGGTGGTTTCAATATCTACCTCTTGGGAACATTCGTCCTCGAATGTAAAAGAGATGTAAAGAGAAGAGTAATCAAGAATAAATCAGTCCTAACAAGAATGCAACATTACATTTAAATACCATTGTCAAAACCTCAACATAATTGTAAAATCAATATAAATTTGTCAACTTAAACATGAATGCATATGAATGACATAGGGGCTAAAATACAAGACTTGAAATCACATAAGGGACTTAGAATTGGTACCTTAGGCTGAGTTGAGTGGAAATTATAAGGATACCACTTTTGCATGTCCGCTTCAGCCTCCCATGTAGTATTTTCTATTTGTTGGTTCTTCCAAAGGACATAAACGAATGCCATCTCCTTGTTCCTCAATCTTTTCACTTGCCTATCCATAATTTGATCCTCATAGGTCAAGTTATCCTCAATAACACTCATAACCTCAAGCGGCACAATAGCATTAGGATTACCAACACGTTTCCTCAACATAGAGACATGGAACACTGGATGAACCAAATTCATTTCACTAGGCAACTTCAATTTATAAGCTACCTTGCCAACCCTCTTCAAGACCTCATAAGGACCAACATATCTTGGACTCAACTTTCCTTTTTTACCAAAGCGAACCACACCTTTCATTGGAGAAACTTTCAAGTAACCCAATCACCCACTTTGAAACAAAGTCTCTTCTTTTCGTATCATCATATGATTTTTGACGACTTTGGACTGTTTTCAACCTTTCCCTAATCATCCTAACCTCCTCAAGAGCCTCTATGATCAGATTCGGACCCAATAAAGCTGCCTCTCCAACCTCAAACCAACTAACCGGTGATCTACAACGTCTCCCATAAAGAGCCTCAAAAGGAGCCATACTGATGCTAGAGTGATATCTATTGTTGTAGGAAAACTCAATCAAAGAAAGATGGTCATCCCAACTACACCTCAACTCTAACATGCCCTTAGTATATCCTCAAGTGTTTGAATGGTTCTTTCGGCTTGGCCATCCGTTTGGGTGTGGAAGGTCGTACTAAGATGAACTTTTGTACCAAGACTCCTTTGAAAGGACTTACAAAAGTGTGAGTGAATTGTGAACCGTGATACGATATGATGGTCAAATGAAGCCTGTGCAACCTTACCAAATCATGGATGTACAACCTTACATACTCTTCATCTCCATAGGTGGTCTGAACCGGTAAAAAATGGGCCGATTTCGTCATCCTATCAACCACCACCCATATGGAATCAGAACCTTTTTTTAGTCTTGGGCAACCCAACCACAAAATCTATATTAACCACCTCCTACTTCCTAGTAGGAATCTCTATGTCTTGGGTTAGGCCACCTAGCCTTTGATGTTCGGCTTTGATTTGTTGACAACTATAGCAACCGGAAACGAACATGGCAATGTCCCTCTTCATGCCTCCCCACCAATACACATCTCTCAAGTCTCTATACATTTTGGTGGAACCTAGGTGGATAGAATAAGAAGAATTGTGGGCCTCATCGAGGATCTTCTCCCTCAAACTATCAACACAAGGCACACACAACCTACCTTGGTACCTAAGGGCCCCATCTCCCCCTTGGGTGAAAACCTCTACTTGCCCTCTTTCACCAAGGCCTTCAATTCAAGCATGGAGGAGTCAAGATCTTGTTTTGCGACCACCTCATCAACCAATAAAGACTTAGACACATCCACAACAACCACACCATCATCACCAACATCCTCCAACCTAACCCCCAATCTAGCCAATTGATGCACCTCCCTAGCCATCTCTCTAGCACTATCAACATGGGTTAAGCTACCTATAGACACCCTACTCAAGGCATCCGCCACCATATTTGCCTTACTCGGATGATAATGCACACTCGTATCATAGTCTTTAAGAAGTTCTAACCATCTTCTTTGCCTCAAGTTGAGATCCTTTTGAGTGAAGACATATCGGAGGCTCTTATGATCGGTGAACATATCCACATGCACCCCATACAAGTAGTGACGCCAAATCTTCAATGCAAACACAATGGTGGCTAACTCTAGATCATGGGTAGGGTAGTTCCTTTCATGTACCTTTAGTTGTCTAGAAGGATATGCTATGACCTTACCATTTTCCATCAATACAGAACCCAAACCAACCCAGGAAACATCACAATACACCATAAATCCCTAAAGCCCATCCGGTAGTGACAATATAGGAGTGGAAACAATCTTGTCTTTCAATGTTTGGAAACTCCTCTCACATTTTTCAGTCCACACAAACTTAATCTTCCTTTGAGTCAGTTTTGTCAGAAGGGAAGCAATGGAGGAGAACCCATCCACAAACCTTCTATAATAACCCGCTAGGCCCAAGAATCTCCTAATCAGATGGAGTCAATGGTTTGGGCCAATTTCTAATCACATCAGTTTTCTTAGGATCCACTTTTATACAATCCCCCGACACTAAATGACAGAAGAATGTAATCTCCTTCAACTAAAATTCATACTTATCATATTTAGCATACAATTTCCCTCCCTCAACCTTTGCAACACCACTTTCAAATGACCCATATGATCCTCCCTACTATGTGAATAGATCAAAATATCATCAATGAAGACCACAACAAAGGAATCAAGGTAAGGTTTGAAGACCCTATTCATTAGGTCCATGAAGATGGCCGGTGCATTAGTCAACCCAAATGACATCACAACAAACTTATATTGCCCATATCTAGTCTGAAAGGCCGTCTTGGGAATATCATGCTCCCTCACCCTCACTTGATGATACCCGGACCGAAGATTAATCTTAGAAAAGAAGCTATCCCCTTGCAGTTAGTCAAACTAATCATCAATCCTTGAAAGAGGATACCATTTCTTAATGGTGACCCTATTGAGTTGTCGGTAGTCAATACACATTCTAAGTAACCCATCCTTCTTTTTCACAAACAACACCAGAGCACCCCAAGGTGATTGACTAGGTTTAATAAATTCCTTCTCCAGCAAATCTTTCAATTGTTCCTTTAACTCCTTCAACTCTGCCGGGCCATGCAGTAAGGGAAAATGGAGATAGGTTGAGTATCGAAAAGGAGATCTATGCCAAAATCTATCTCTCTTTCGGGAGAAACACCGAGAAGATCATATGGGAAGATGTCAAGAAACTCATTTAGAATCGGAACTGACTCAATGGAAGGGACATTGGACTCCACATCTTTAACCCTTATAAGATGATACAAATACCCCTTAGAAATTAACTTATGGGCTTTAATGCATGAAATGAATCTGCCCTTAACCACCACATCTTGACTTTCCCACTCAAGGACGGGTTCATTAAGAAATTGAAATTTGACCCTACGGGTTCTACAATCAATAGAAGCACAGTAGGCATGCAACCAATCCATCCCAAGAATGACATCAAAATCTACCATGTCTAATTCAACGAGACCACAAGGCAACAACTTATGCAAAATGCAACTAGGGCAACTTCTATAAACTTTCCTAGCAATAATAGAGGCACCAAAAGGAGTAGACACTTCATATGACTCATGCAACAACTCGGGGACAATATGGAACTTTTTAGCAACGAAAAGGGTAACAAAGGAAAGAGTGGCACCTAGATCAATCAAAATATATACATCAAAGTCAAAGATTTTCAACATACCAGTAACAACATCAGGGACCTCACCATCCCCTTGCCTTCCATGTAGTGCATTAAATCGGTTGTTCCTTGGAGCATCATCTTGAGGACCATCTCTACCTAATTGGACCGCATTTGCACCCCGGCCCTTGCTACATTTTCTTGGACAATCTATCTTCTTGTGACCAAGCTCCCCATATTCATAACATGTATTAGAACCCTTCAAACATGGACTTCCATGGATCCTTTCACATTTATGGCACACATCAATAGGAACCACCCCACCAACACCTTGAGGCCTAAAGATGTCATTGGCAAACCCCTTACTAGTAGCATGAGAAGGCCTTTGGCCTTGACAAAATTTAGCACCTTTTTGTAATTTACCCTCAAATCGGGCCCTCTTGGCATCATGCCCTCTTCTCTTCCTCAATTTCTCCTCCTTCATTTGCTGAACATAGGTTATAAACCGAGATAAGTCCATGTCACTAATTAGCATGGCAGACCGACATTCTTCACTTACCAAGTCAGAGATCCCTATCACAAACTTATTCATCCTAGATCTAGGATCGACCACCAAATGAGGAGCATACTTTGAAAGTTGATTAAACTTGAGGGCATACTCCCTCACGCTCATAACATCTTGTTTCAAGTTCATAAACTCTACTAACTTCGGTTCCCTAAGCTCAAGAGGGAAAATCCGATTAAGGAAAGCCAACTTGAACTCCTCCCAAAGCACCATAGTACCAATTCCCCTTTCACCCTTCCATTGATCATACCATATTTGGCTTACCCCTTTGAGTTGGTACGCCGCCAACCACACCTTTTTATTCAGCCCAACACCCATGATATTCAAAATTTCGTAGACTTTATCAATGAACTCTTATGGATCTTCATCCACCTTTGGCCCATAGAATACTAGTGGATTCATTCTCATGAAGTCTCTTACCCTAGCTCTTGGGGTAGTAGCATGAAGTTGGGCCCCTTGATTGACTTGGTTGGCCACACCTTGGGCAAGCATAGTGAGAGCATCCCGAAGCTCTCCATTGGTAGGTTGCTCCTCGGGAGTTTGGACCCATCTTCCTCTAGTGTTTGGCATGATCTAGCATAGCAAAGAACAATTGTTAGGGGGAAAAACTCACTACAACTCTATAGCATGACGTATAACATGAAGAAGGGAAACATTTTCTAAAATGTCTTATAGCCTCCTACTAATAGTCATGGCGCACTTCAAAACCATAAATAGGACTCTAATCGATGCGATGTGTTAGACTCTGAGGATCTATCAACCTAGTGCTCTGATACCAAGTTTTTCAAAGTATCCGTACTTATTCGAGGCTGAAGAGAAAGTCCAACAAACAGAATTGGGACACTAATAGGTATGTGTTAT
>JAABOM020000092.1:10539065-10551390 GCA_011800125.2 Solanum clarkiae
ATTGAGTATCTAAGCTAATGTCATTCTATAATGAAATAAATAAATTAAAAAAAAAATTTATTAATAATAATGATAATTATAATAAGATAACCTTATAAACATATTTTGAGGTAGGTAATACAAAAGTAATTAAGAAAAATGTTGCTATATTTTTTTTTACTAATAAATTCTTAAAGATTATCTATTTACAATATAACAATCATATTAAAATTTGTTTACTTATTTAGATAATTGAAATTAAGAGATAAGTGAAACTTAAATATGCATATATACACATTCATAAACACTTAATGAATTAGTGAACTTGTTCGCACTTTGCGCAGTTATAAAAGACAGTAAGATACCATATTTTTATTAAATATTTCTCTCTCTTTGTCTCTAGCTATATTTATCTATTTCCTTAGTTAGTACAAAGTTATGACTCAATATTTTAAACCAGAAAAATTATGAACTTACAACAATCAAAAATTCATTTAAACTACAAAATAAAGAGAGAATATACAAAAAAAGTAAATACTGCAACATCATATATTCTTACTATTATAATCATTAAAAATTAAGATAAAAAGTTGTGGAATCAATGCAGATCTTTTTAGCTCTTGTTGATATTCACTCCTGTGAATCAATCACCATTCAATGGCCTTCATCTTATTCTTCAAGTCAACTAAAGTTGAATATATGAGATTTACTTACATGGTGGAGACTGTAGAGAAATGATCAAAATACTTATGTGTTATACTAGAACAAATGCGATATATATATATATATGAAGTGACAAATATTACTAAATAATCCTATACGTAAATAGAGCGATTTCGTAATTTTAGCTTCTCGCTAATTAATACACGTAACATATAAGGCTTCATATTATATGGCCAAATAACTATTGCTATCTAGACAGTAGATTGTCAATAGGTCTTTTAATATCATTTCTAGACTATATTATTGAGCCTAGTGATGTGGCAATCAGTCAGGTGGTTATAACTAACTTATGAGTTAGTTAGAGATTAGTAACAGTTAGTACCTTACATCGATTGCTTGTATATAAAGCAAGAATTAGTTCATGTAATATGCACTTCAAATGAATGAAAATTCATCCTCTCTTCTCTTTCTAAATTCATTTCTCTCTAAGTTTATTATGCACTTTTCCAGTCCTTAATCCATGGATTGATCCATTGTGACTGAAGCAGGTTAATTTTTACATGGTATCAGAGTGACGATCTATCGTACAATTCCGCAAAATTATCATTCTGTTTTTCTGCAAAATTATCATTCTGTTTTTCTGCTTTCGATTCAGTGAAGTAAGCAACCATGAGTGAAACATCGACTGCTCGAAGTGATCCAACAATTGATCACAATGATCCATTGTTCTTGCAGTCCACAGAAACTCCAGGGATTACCTTGATCACGATCCACCTAACAGGAAGTGAGAACTATGCGTTATGGAGTAGGTATATGAGAATTGATCTGTTAGGCAAAAACAAACTCGGATTTGTTGATGGAAGCTATGCTAGATCTTCATATACTAGAGCTCTACTGAGGAGATGGGAGAGATGTGATACTATTGTCCTCTCTTGGATCATGAATGTGGTGTCAAAGGAACTGATGACAGGGATAACCTATGCATCAGATTCGAAGAGAGTTCGGGAGAATCTTAAAGAGAAATTTGATAAGGAAAATAGTGTAAGAACTTTTCACTTGCATAAGGAAATAGCATTCCTTGCTCAAGGAAGCAGTATGGTGTCTACATACTTCTTTAAACTCAGTGACTTATGGGATGAATTTGATACTCTAATCCCTCTTCCAACATACAATTGTGATACTTCAAGGGCATATACTGAGCACATTCAGAAACATAGAATATTTCAGTTCCTTACAGGATTGAATGATTCTTACTGTAGAGCAAAACGCCAGATCCTGATGATGCAGCCACTTCTTAGCCTAAATCAGATCTATGCACTTGTCATACAGGAGGAAGGCCAAAGATCACTCACCAATGCAGTATCAGAATTGGAGGTCAATGATTTGTTGCCTTGATGACAAATAAGCGAACACAAAATTTCAGATCTAGGAAGTCAGATTTATACTGTGACTATTGTAGAAGGCCAGGGCATACTAGGACAGTCTGCAGGAAGTTGCTTGGACAATCTAATGATAAGAATTTTCAAAACAATAGAGGGTATCAACATGAGAGAAGAGACTATCGACAAGATATGGCTCTACAGGATAACAGATCAAAGATGAAGCAGCAGCAATACTACACAAGACCTGCAGCGAACTACACAGCTGAGGAATCACCAAAACAGACACAAAATGAGTAATTGGCACCAATTTTCTCAACTGAACAATACTATCCAATTCAGCAGATAATCAAGAAGGGACAAGAATCAAAAGCCACAGCTAATGCAGTCTCAGTAAGCCTTACCAGTCTTTCTAACTTTGTTGACTCAAGTTCACATACAGTTCTATCCCTATTATCTAAATTGGAGCAAATTCAATGGGTGGTAGACACAAGAGCAACTAATCACATGATATCAAGACTAAGATTGCTAGATGAATGTCAAGAATTATGCAAGGCTGAGCATGTGCATTTGCCAAATGGTGAGAAATCTGAGATTACACACAAAGGATCTGTAAGGATAATGGACACACAATAACTTAGTAATGTACTTTACATTCCTAAGTTCAAGTTTGACTTGCTGTCAGTCTCCAAAATCACTAAGGAATTGCAGTGTATGGTGGCTTTTTTTCTGATATATGTGTATTTCAGGACCTTTGCAGTGGCAAGGTATTGGGGATTAGTAAGGAATCTGGTGGCCTCTACCTGTTTGGAGATATGTCTCACTCAATAAGCTCAACTCCTTCAGCTTCAACCAGTGTCAATAACAGTGTTCCACTAAGCACTTGGCACAAAAGACTTGGACACATGCCTATTGCAGCCATACAAAAGATGGATTAGTTCCTTCGTCGTAAAGTTGATAAGTCAAATAGTTCATGTTCAGTGTGTCCTTTAATAGCTAGATAGACCAAGTTGCCATTTTCTACTAGTACTACTCATTCTAATGCTACTTTTGATTTGCTACATGCTGATGTATGGGGGACTTATAGAGTATCAACTACTGATGGCAAAAGGTTTTTTCTGACTATAGTAGATGATTTCTCAAGGCTGACTTGGTTCTAATGCATTCTAAGGATGAAACTTGTTGGATGCTAAAAACTTTTTTCTCTATGATACAAACTTAATATAACTCTACTGTCAAGATACTTAGGACTGATAATGGGTCAGAATTCATTAATTCTGATATTCATGAGATGCTTCTAGCACAAGGTACTATCCATCAAACCACTTGTGTTTATACCCCCAACAAAATGGAGTAGTGGAGAGGAGACATAGACACATACTAGAGATAGCCAGAGCCTTAAGTTTTGAGGCATCTATACCAATATCCTTTTGGGATGATTGTGTTCTTACAGCTGTTCACATTATAAATAGACTATCTTCCTCAGTGCTTCACAATAAATCTCCATTTGAGATGTTTTTCAATACTCTACCATCACTGGACCACCTCAAAGTCTTTGGTTGTTTGGCCTATGCAGTCAATGTACATAAAAAGGATAAGTTTGCAGCTAGAGCATTACCTGCTATGTTCATGGGCTATTCAGCAACTAAAAAAGGCTACAAGTTTTATGACATCCATTCTAAGAGTTTTTCCTTCAGCTGAGATGTTATTTTCCATGAGTCCTTTTTTCCCTTCAAGCAAATGACTGCCGGCACTGATCCTATATTTTCTGTTTTAAACCTGAATGATGTTCTTCCTGATGATAATATACATGTTCCTGTTGCTCCTCCTAGTCCTACACTGTCTCAGCATTTGGCTCCTGCTGACTCTCCATCTGACAACTCTACTCCTATAATGTCTGATCCTTCTTCCCTGAGACATTCCACTAGATCAAAGGCTCCTCCAAAGTGGCTAACTAACTATGTAGTCAGCACTTGCAAATATCCTATGTCTAATTACTTGAGCTATGACCTATTGTCACCTGATTATGCACAGTGTTTAGCTACTTCTACATGTGAGATTGAGCCGCAGAAATATCATGAAGCTATTAAGGATCATAGATGGATCCTGGCAATGCAACAGGAAGAAGTTGATTTTGAGGAGAATGGTACCTAGGATATTGTTGATCTACCTCCAGGAAAGCATGCCATATGTTGTAAATGGGTATTTAAGATCAAATAAAGCTAATGGAATATTCAAGGCAAGGTTGGTTGAAAAAGGTTTCATCCAACAAGAAGGTCTTGACTATAAAGAGACATTCTCACCAGTTGCCAAAGTGGTGACTGTCATGTCTGCCCTTGCCATTGCAGCCTCTAAGCAATGGTCTATTTTTCAGCTGGATGTGTATAATGCCTTTCTACAAGGTGATTTGGTTGAAGATGTCTACATGCAAATTCCACTTGGTTTTCACAAGGACTCCACTCACAAAGCTTGCAAACTCAAGAAGTCACTCTATGAGTTAAAACAAGCTTCCAGATAATGGAACTTGAAGCTCACTGCTGCTCTACAAGATTTGGGATTTACTCAGTCATTTTGATTACTCTTTTTTCACTCTTGTCTCTAAGTCTGATGTGGTTGTCATTCTTGTTTATGTGGATGACCTCTTAATTACTGGCTCTAATCATGAGCTTATCCAGTCCACTAGACTTAATCTTCGGCAGAAGTTTAAGATGAAAGACCTTGTTGCTTTAAGATTCTTTCTTGGCATTGAATTCTCCAGGGGTTCTACTGGTATTCTCATGAATCAAAGGAAGTATGCCCTTGAACTGATAGCAGATTCAGGGAAAGGGGGAGCTAAACCTATTTCTACACCAATTGACTTTAACCAAAGACTTACTTCTCATGAGTTTGATGTAGCCACAGGAAGCACATGTGATGACATGTTATTGACTAATCCAGGAAGCTACCAAAGGCTGGTTGGTAGATTATTATATCTCACTATGACCAGACCTGACATTGCTCATGCTGTCCAGGTTCTGAGTCAGTTCATGCACAAACCAAATGAATCCCACATGCAAGCTGCAATCAGGGTTATTAGATACATCAAGAATGCACCAGGTCTTTGCCTGCTTATGTCTTTAGATGCAGTTTCTCATTTGTTTGGATATTGTGACTCAGACTGGACAACTTGTCCACAGACCATAAAATCAGTTACAGGATATATGGTACAATTTGGATCCTCATTAATCTCATAGAAGTCCAAGAAACAAGAGACAATATCTAGAAGTTCAACAGAAGCTGAGTTTAAGAGTATGGCATCAACAGTACCAGAGGTGTGATGGTTAACAGGCCTGTTTAAGGAGTTTGGCATTCAGATTAAGCAACCTATTGATTTGTACTGTGATAGCAAGGCTGCCATTCAAATTGCAGCAAATCCAATATTTCATGAACGAACTAAGCACATAAACATTGATTGTCATTTTGTGAGGGGAAAACTGCAACAAGGACTGATTAAGACTCAACATATAGGGAAAAAGGAATAGCCTGCGGATCTATTCACTAAGGGGCTGGGAGAGCTCAACATTACCATTTGCTTACCAAACTTGGGATGAAGAATGTGTTCTCACCATCCAACTTGAGGGGGAGTATTGAGCCCAGTGATGTGGCAATCAGTTAGGTGGTTATAACTAACTTTTCAGTTAGTTAGAGATTAGTAGCAGTTAGTTAGTACCTTAAATTGACTGCTTGTATATAAAGAAGGAATTAGTTCATGTAATATTCACTTCAAATGAATGAAAATTCATCCTCTTTTCTCTCTTTAAACTCATCTATCTCTAAGTTCATTATGCAGTTTTCCAGTCCTAAATCCATGGATTGATCCATGGTGACTGAAGCAGGTTAATGTTTACATATATATGTTAATATAAACCCTATATGCTACATTAGAGTTTCTCATCTTGCGTCACTATCAATAAGCATGTAAATATTAAATTAGACCTTTTACTTAATCCTCTTGAATTCAAAGGGAAAGAATTTTGAGATTGAGTGTGATAAGGTTATATGTTATGATCAATCAATTAGTTAGGGTTAGTTACAACTATTTTGAGGTCAGTTAAATTGTTTTACAAATAGAAATCAAGTTCGTTAGGCAATTCTTTTTACATTTCTGTGTATATATATACGCACACATCGCTCTATCCATTCATTATTTTCTCTTTAACATAATACTACAGTTCAAGCAAATTCTTATCCTTAAGAGATTGTTGTATTGCTTTCACCTTTGAACTCAACATCCATTAATGAAGGAAGAGAAGACCAACTAGAATTGGAACTCCAGATTTCAACATGGTATTAGAGCTATTCCATTTTCAATTTTTCATTGTGAATTTCTTATTTTTCATAGTCAATCAATTTTTTGATCAAATTGTTGGGTTTCTCAATTGTGAGCTTGTTTCTTCTTCCGTCTTCTATTTCTCAATAGATTTATGTGTTTCTTGAATTTACATTCTAATTTCACCTGTTGATTGATCTAATTAGAGTTGTGATCTTCATTCCCAAGAGATCTAGTTGGAGTTGAGATTTCAATTTTCACAATTTTCCCCTTCAATCTTACTTCTTTAGGCTCAGAACTGTATCTCTTAGAGATTATTGTTGTAATATCCTGTATGGTAAAAGGTTCGAATTGTGGGGGATTGGTACAAGTTCAATTTTTGGTACAGTCATGTACGATCTCTTCTAAGATCCGTGGTTGGATTTATGCATCATAGATAGGCCTCGTGGATGGGATAGGCACTTAGAAGGATTGTGAAGGTCTAGGGTCAATGCATGAAGGATATCTATGACTTGTAAAAAGAACTACGGGCCGTAAAGGAGGGTTCATAGAGGGTCAGGATTCAGGTTTCTAAAACTTGAAAGCGTAACCATGATGAAACCCAATCTACGAGCCAAAGTTTAATTCACAACCTATAGACTAGGGATGTGATTTCCTCCAATAAGATTTAATGAAGGATATTTTTGACTTTCTCTCAAACTATGTTGTTTAAGGCCTAATCTACCTATATCGGTCCCAATCCCTACCATTACATTCTCATTCCACTCAAACTCCAATTTTTACTCAAATTCTCCTAAGGCTCTCAACTCTTAAGATTTCATTGAAGGCAGGGGATTAGGGTTTCGAGCTTGGACCTCCATCGTTAGGAGTCCTTGAAGGTTTGCTCTCTAGGTATGTGGTTTCACTCATGGATTTCTTTCACCCCTAAAACTCAAGCATTTTTACTTACCTACTTAGTTTCAAGTTATGAAAATTTATGGGTTTCATGGTATTTCTTTAAATGCTTATATTATAATGTATTTATTGCCATATAATGTGTTTTGCTATGAATTTTATGTTATATTATGAATGGTTGATGGCCTATAAGATGTTTTATGACATGTTACCTTGGATATTGAAAGTTCATATTGGGCAGTTTTATGAATCATTTGAGTTGATGAATTTCATGATAATTATGCACAATTCTCTTACATTACATGATTTAAAGTCTACATGCATTGAACCCAGCCAGTTTTGCACTATGTACAAATGAAGTATGTTTTGAATGATAATAGTTTCAACTAAATATTTATGACAATTATGAAAGAGATTATGGAAGCCCTTCTATGCATGTGTGAATGATGGTGAAATTTTTTTTTTATCCAATGATGAATCCTTCTAGTGAAAGGGCAATTCTCACTTGAATAGATTACAAAGCTACTCCTACTATGATGAGTTTATGTTTCAAAGCTTATGCATATTATGTGCATATGATTATATTTATTATCAATTTGTGGGACTTGACTTAGCTTATGGATATTATATCCATATGATTATATTTATTATCATTCTGTGGGACTTGACTTTACACCGAACGGGACATGAGATGGGGTTTAGTAAGGGAACTCTTGGAGCAACCTCTTGCCTCATTAACTATGTGCCATCACACGCACTCTTGTATATTAGGCTAGTGAATCCATAAATTCCCTAATAATAAATGAATAAATGAATGAATAAGTTTGATGGAGTTCTACCTGGCAAATAGTCTCTCTAAGCAATGTAAAGGTTTATTTAAGATTCCATGTTATAGCTCACATGGTCTTATATGTTAGTGATAGTCTTCTCTTACATATGTATATATGATTACTTATGGTGTTTTCGTTGCTTCAATCATGTTTTAAGATGCATTGATCATCCATCATCTCTGATGCCCTTATTCCTTGTTATGTTATGCATATTTCCTATTATGATATATATATATATATATATATATATATATATATATATATGTTTCTTCATTACATCATATACTTAGTACATTCAAAGTACTAACACATATTTTTGCCTACATGATCTCACCATGTAAGGACCGCTACTCTTCCTCCTCCTATACATGGCTAGCTGTCGGATTAATTGAAGACTAATTTTGGCGAGTGCTCTAATTGTTGGACAACATACTATTTCCTTTAAGCTTGAGTTGTAATGAGACATTTAGACTTTCTTTATTATACTTTCCTTGCTACTTTTATTAAGGGTGATCTACAGACATGTCTTAGCCCCTATTTGTTCTAAGACCAGAGGTGTTGTTGGACATATGCTGAATGTATGATGCTACCCAGTTCCTTTGCTAGTGGGCCATATTAAAACCCTTAAATCATTCCACTTTAGTTTTCGCTTTTAATTACATTTATTCACTATCAAGAACACACGTTATAACCACACGTAAAATCGTAGGTAAATGGTACCAAAATCATGCTAATACGCCTTTGCTATGATCACTTGCCCACAGTCGGTATTGTGCCCAAAATGGGCGTCGTGAGTACTTACCCACGGTTTTAGCCCTCGTGGTAACATTTCGTTAGCCATGATTTTATCTAAGGTATAGCCACGGTTACATCGCTGCTAAATTTTACTATTTAAAAATAACTTATATTTACAAATTTTAATTAGCCACACAAAAACTATGGCTAATATAGTTCACATATTCTGCATATTTTAAAATTTAGTTACTATTAATTAGCCACGCTTGAATCATGGCAAATGATTTCTTTTCTTTTTTTTTTAACAAACAAGCTGCAACTATTTCCTACAATTTCGACCAGTACACTAAATCCTATAAATCATAAAGCAACACAGAAACACTGCTGCACAAGCTAATAATAAAGCATAAGCTAATAAGTGTTGAAGCAACATCAACACATAAAACACTGCTGCTATATATTGTAATCAAAATACAAAGTGTTGAAGCAGCAACACATAAACATTGCTAGTGTAATCAAAATACAAAAAGTGGAGCAACTGTAAACATAAACTAAGAAAATCTAAGTTGAAAATAGGCAACTCACTACCAAATTTAGCTTGTAAAAACCTATGAAGAGTTGTCAAGCAAGTCTCATTTTGCACAGGTTGTTTCTTGGTCTCTTCAAGCTTTTCCTTTGTATCCTCAAGCTTTTTCTTTGTCTCTTCATATCCAGTTAGCTTCTCTTTCAAAGTTTCTATCTATTTCTCTAGGTCTTCCACACATTGATAAGACATATTGCTGAAACTACTAATATTTGTATGACTAATTGAATGTCTAGGCATCCCAAAAGCAGCTGAAGGACAAATACTACCACCTACACCACGCACACGACCAGAATGTTCAACTTCGTACACTTTTCCAATGGCATCATTAGGATGAGCCAATATCTTTAATGGAACACCTAAAGTGGCAACACATTCTTTATCTTTAGGTAGATACTCAGATATTTTATCCTACAAATAAAATAGAAGACATGCATGTGACATATGTCTACTATCTAAGTAGTAAGAAAGACAGAAATGAAAGTACTATTAATCTATGCAACTTTAAGATAGAGCTTGAAGCTTTGTTCTCAAAAGTACAACTCATTTTGTTCTCAAGTTACTAAGATAGAGCAATCAACAGTACAGTTCATTTTGTTCTCAAGTGCATTGAAGTATATGAGCTTGAAGCTTAATTTCAATCGGACAACCTTAAGAAGCAGCTTGAGCAGTTGGAGAAGCCCATGAATGAGAGAAAGAAGCCAGCTACTGTACCAGCAAACCAAAGAACGAGAGCCAATAACGGCGGTCCTATGCCTCCTACTAAGGCAGGTTGTTCTACATATACCTATGTTTCATCTTTCCCTGTATACGGAGGCTACTACAATGGAATGGCCCCGTCTTAAGTACACCTACACTGCCACACGATGATTATTTTTTGAGTCTAGTTTGTCTTTTATGAAACCAATTTCCTGGTCATCCTTTTAGATAAAATACTTTGGGAAGTTCTATGATTACGATAAAATATTTGAATTCTGAAATATGATGACAACTTTCATGATTTTTCTTTTTTATACTTTTGAGTTTTGACATATCTGGAAAGGAGCATATGCAAATCAAAAGGTTCTGGTAAAAGAACTGGAGAAGATACTGAATACCTTACTTTATCCAGTGTGTTTATAGTGCCATTGGATTCTCATTTTACTGTGCAAAAATCATATGAAAGGATTATGCTACAGAGACAACCGAGAATGAGATGGATAATATACTGGATTCCCTATGACTGAATCTTATGGGAAGAAAGCCTAGTGTTTCCTTTTGAACTAATTGTTTATTGCATTTCGCTGACTCTATAATCATAACATAAGACGAAAGACCTGAAATAAAAGAAGCTAACACAACAAATGAGATATCAAATGACCCAAACAAACAAACAAAGGTCGCAGTCCCGAAAAATCATATATGTTCTTTGCAATATCTTCCTTTGGTAATTCAGGTACAAGTAACCAACCCTGAAGTTATCTATGTTCTTTATTAGTTTTGTATATCTTTATGAGGCTAACAGACTCATTCCAAATATTTTTCTTGAACAAATTACAATAGAGTAATTGGTTTGAACATTCTTCATCTCACATCAAGTGTCTGCGTCTTTCCACAAGGAAAACACTCTACAAGAGAACCACACTAAGGCAAACACATTGTCCCTAAGTTTACAATCATTATTTTTTAGATATGTTTTTGTACATCTACAATTACTTTTTAATAATCTAAGCACTGAAGAAGATCACTTTTCAGTTCTATCTTTCTTACTCCAAGCAAAAGGGAAACTGCAGATAAGGTATTGTGTCAGGTTTGATTATAACAAAAAGAAAAAAAATAAATGCCAACATTTGGTGTCTACTAGTCACAGAATCAAATTGTTAAATCTTTGGATAACTAAGTAGTCTCCCATTTTAAATTTTTTATCAGGAATACGGGAATAGAAGTGACTAAAGAAGTGATAAATGTCTCAAGCTTCCCAAATTTAAATCTATGTTAATATTGACTTAGTGATTTGAAATCCAAGTTAATATTGACTAGTGTCCAAATTTAAATCCAAGTCTAAAACTCCCCTTAGCCCTTGGAAGTATAACCTACTAGCCGACTTGAAACTTCAAAATAAGCCAAATAAGTATAAAACAATGATAAAAGCACAACACTTTAAACAGTTTCATAGCATAAAAGATCAGAAAACAAAACCTGAATAGGAGGAAGAGAAGTATCTAAATCTTACAACTAATATCTTCCCTTGTTCATTGACATAATTTTCATTCTTTTTCAGTAAAGTTGACAGAACAACTTTACTTCGACACACATGCCTTCCTAGTTTTTGCTCCTATATCATTAATCAAGTATAAATAAAAATAAGTAACAAGAAATATATAACGGATTTCGAGAGGGACCTTTGGTGGACGTCAAGGCGATTGGTGGTGGAATGACGGAGTCCAAGGTAAAATGAAAGATAAGAAGGTCGCTTACACAGAGTGGTTGGAGTGTACGGATGAAGATAAAAAGCAAAAGCTTAAGGTAATCTATAAGCCGGCCAAGACAGAAGCAAAGATGGCGGTGACAAATGCTAAGTCAGCAACATTTGAGCGCCTTTATGAAGAGTTAGTGATAAAAGCGGGGAAAAGAGATTGTATAGGCTCGCTAAAGTTAGAGAAAGGAAAGCCCGCAATTTGGACCAGGTGAAGTGCATCAAGGATGAAGAGGGCGAGCTGTTAGTGGATGACACTTCCATTAAATTAAGGTGGCAAGCTTATTTCCATAAACTCT
The DNA here is from genome assembly GCA_011800125.2 of Solanum clarkiae. Lineage (NCBI taxonomy): Eukaryota > Viridiplantae > Streptophyta > Magnoliopsida > Solanales > Solanaceae > Solanum > Solanum clarkiae. Next base: position 10,551,192 of record JAABOM020000092.1, read on the forward strand.
TAAATGGAAAAGGTGATAGGGATATTGAGCTGGGTGAGTTGGAAAGCTCCAAAAACCATCGTGATTTTGGGTATTGCAGGCGGGTCAGAGTTGAGGAGGTAAGACAGGATATTAGTAGGATGAAGAGGGGGAGGGCGATCGGGCCCGATGAGATTCCGGTAGACTTCTGGAAGAACATGGTCAAGGATGGCATTGAGTG
>JAABOM020000092.1:10551490-10584986 GCA_011800125.2 Solanum clarkiae
ACACACACATATATATATATATATATATATATATATATATATATAACTAGCCACTCAGACTCCTTTCAATAATATCACTCTTAGCTCCTTCCCTACCTCTATGGGGATCTCTCTATATTTATTATTCTTATAGCATACATAACTTCTTCCCATACTCTTACAATCTAACCTCTTCTCTTGCCTGCTAACACTCAACTTCTATGCTCTCTAACCTCTTCTCTTGCCTGCTAACACTCAACTTCTATGCTCTCATAAACCCATCTGTAAAAAACAGACTATAATAGAAGACTCTTTATCACCTATCCATAAAGACCCCCAATTAACTTAGTTGCTTGAGATGACACAGAATGCATACCTCGACTCACTTCATATTGAACTCAAAGATATTAGACTCATTATAGCAGTCATGACTTAGAGCTTCACACATCTTTACACAATCATAGATACACATCTCAAGTCTCTTCTTATCTATTGAGCTATCCTCGTTTCACTAATCTCACCTAAGGGGCACTTGTACCCTACACATAGAATCACTTTCCTTACAAATTAACATCTCCAATTAAGTCTATCACTCTCACGATACTATCTCCTCTTTCACACTACTCCTCAAAATTAAAGCTTAGGGTCTAGTACTAACATGTGCATCTATCACACACCTCTTTAATGCTAACTTACAATTATTCGATAAATATTTAAGGAACATAATCCCACTAAAATCTCATAGTGAGTACTCAATCAACGTATCCCTTCCTCATAACTCAGCACCACTCACCTATTCAATCATATCTCCTTATCTGACTAAGCTCATAACCTGATGAGTCTTATGAACTTACAATTTAAAAAAATCATAAGCTCAATTTAGATCTGTTATCTTAGAAGTACTTTATCTCCCCTATTTGACATATATACTTCACCCTCGTTAAAAGAATATCAAAATACATCAATATAGACCTCTTTTTAGTTTTAAGCACATTCTAACATATTCTGACACTAACTCTCTCTCTCTCTCTCTCTCTCTCTCTCTCTCTCTCTCTTTATATCTCATCATGACAATCATAGGTCACTCACCACTCTTTTATCAAACTTAGGGAAATTGACTCATCAGCTCATTACTTACCTAATGCATACATAACTCTAACTATAAGCCTCCGTCAATCACCACTCTCACTTCTTAGTCTCCTATTCTCCCCTCATCATCTTTCTAGCTCAGGGGTAGCAACTCTACTTATAGTTTTGCAAGACCTCAGATATCACTCTTAGTTGGCAACATTAAACTTCTTGGAAACAAAAATTTTTTTCTCATGGATAGCATCGAAAGAAAGTAAAGACTCAACTTATACCTGTCACAACATCTCGGAGTGTTTCTCTAAGATAAGCAACTATTACGGTGCACAATTGGTCTATAGCCTCACTCGTTCTAGGAGTAGCATCTCTCTGATTTCCTCTTACTGATGGTGTAGATCTAGCGGGTTGGGCTTGGTTAGCCCACTTCAAAAAATTCCTCTAAAAGTGACCCTCTTGTCCACACTTGAAGCAGTTGTTGGTGTCCAATCGACACCACCCCAAATGAAGTTTGTCACACGTTCCACATAGTGGCTTTCCTTTACGACCTCGAGCCACAATTCCTGGGGATGAAGGGTTCCGAATCTTGAAGGGTTGATTGCTTCTCGAACTTAGATTATATCTACTACTGGGCATGAGTGCACTTGCTGGTGGTGGCATATACTTCCAAGGTCTCTGCAGAAGGGGGACCCTACTTCCCTTCTCACCCCAAGCTTCCTCCATCTCACTCTTTTTGTCCTCTTTTACTCATCGATTATGCACGACCAGCTGAGTAGTAGGCTCAAGATCCTCGGTACTGATTGTTTCCTTCAAATCCACGGTGGTTTAGAAGATAAGGTATGCAATGTGTAAAGCACGATTTAAAAAAGATCTCTTATAGACTTTGACTTTATCGCATGTACTTAGAATCTGAAAGAAGGGAAACAATTCCTAATGTCTTATAGCCTCCAAATTATGGATGCGAAACTCTTCAAACCAGCAATAAGGACTCTACTAGACACAGATTCATAGACTCCCGAGGACTCTTGAACTCGTGCTCCGACACCAAGTTTGCCATGCCTCGGGAGGTTATCGTAGATGTAATCAACACTCAAAGACTATTGCTAGTCCTCAAGTGAACCACTCGGCCTCATCACATTCATTCATTCATATATTCTACTAATCAGCAGAAGAACATAAGGAGGTAAATGGGATCATCTCCTCTAATCTCAAAAATAATATTATAATAAAGGCTAGTAGAAAAGAAACTAGCTCATAGTTTTATCCATTAATAATCTGACTCTAGTCTATGAAGCCATTATCACTAATAGATAGTCCCAATGACAGACCTATGGCTACCTCAATCAAAATAAAAAGCTAATCAACATCTAACTCTAAAGAAAGATGGAAATAACACATGAATCCTCCAAAGTAAGGGAAGCTCACCAATCTGCCAAATGTCCAATGACCCTCAACTATGTGCCTATTGATGATCTCGATCCCGTATATCTACATCATGAAACAATGCAATACTAGAGGGGGACATCAGTACGTGAAATATGTTGGTATGTAAAATGGCTGAATGAAACTAAAACAGGTAGAATAGTGTGGAAATAACATCAACCCAACTCAAAAGACTCAACTCATCTCAATTCGGTAAAATATGCAAATTTAAAGTAAATCATGCTCTTTTGAATATCCATTTGAAAAGAAAGAATAACTCTGTTAGAAACCTCATACTTTATCAATATTACTTGGGAGTTTCTCTTAACTGACATCTATCCTGTCGCACCACTTTTAAGTTAGGTGGGGCATAACGAATAGGCATCATTGTCATGCCCGTCCTAAACTTACTACGGTAAAGGATGTAGTCTGTCTATCTGTCTCTTTCACTTGAATCCCATGAGAATTGTCTAACTATTAGGACAAGAGTCACTAGAACATGCTGCACGATTATCCTACGCCTGGCACACGCAATTCCTGGGGTGACACTCCTCACCCAACTCAGTGTTCAATAATGCTCCCAAGACTAAAACATGCACCATTATCCATCAAATCTATCTTCTTTAAACTCATGTCATCTATCTCCATCATCTATCAATGAAACTATTATAAAAAGTATATTTACATTACCATCATTATGTTCTCAAAATATCATTTAGACTCAATACTCAATCCCATTAAACTCATTAGAATGTCAATTGTTTTTTTTTCAAATACAAAGATAATACTCATGTTTCAAAATAATCTCTATATACTATCAAAACTCTCTCTCAAATTACTGTTCATGCTCAAAACTCATATTCATGAAAACTCAAGAATATATGCTACAAGAAATCATTTGTATTCCACATGCTTCATATGACTATCAAATCTCAATTTTCAAAATAAAGCATAAAAACAACCATAGTCTTCAATTAGGGTTCATGTGACTGAAGATATGAACATATATCCAAACAACTACTCAACTTCAAGAAGATTATATATAGGAAACTCATTAACATTGTAGAAACTTAAATCTAAGAATTAATTCAAGATAATACTTCAAGAAAACAAGTGTGTAGACTCAAGAAACCTTCACTTCTCATCTAAGACCATCTATGGGACACATGGGAGAATAATCTCATGCTTTTAGTTTATCCTTACATACTTGGGAAGAAGATTGTGCTAATCTTCTTCAAGAACTTGACCCTCAATCCCTGAACCTTCAAACTCTTGTTTCTTTCTCTCTCAGGAATACGCTTTAGACTTAGAAAAATAATAGGTTTAAAATCATCTAATCAATATAAACGACCTTAATATTCATTTATAGGACTTTGGAGGGATTGAGGATTTACCAAAATACCCTTCTCGAAAATAAAAAAAGTAAAGTTTTATCTCGTAACACCATGTCCATGTCGCACTAGGGGAGCGGACATGTGTTATTTTAGTGATTTTTCTCAAAACACGTTGAAAAACTTATTGCCGGGAAGAATACACATAAAAGGCATTTATCAATTGTGTTTTATGTGTAATTTTTCGTAAATCACTTTTCAATCGATTTTTCAAATTTATGTAGAAAAAATTTGAAAAAATATTAGTGTAGGTCCGCGTCCCAGGCGCGTCGCACCTCGAGCGCGCACTAACACTGTTTCGAAATTAATTACGAAAATTTATTTTTGACTCGGTTGCTCTAAAATCGGGTCGAGGCCATTTTTCTACTCGATTTTTTGCTCTGATCACAAATTTGGTCTCGGATTTGCCATCGAAGCTTTGGAAGACGTGTTATATGGACGATTACGTTTTAGGAACGTTTTGATAATTTTACGGGGTGTTACATTTCTGGTGTGTTTTAGGGAGGTTTTCTGATTTGCGTGGTAGTTTTTGACAGAAAGAAAAGGGTGTGGTAGTGGCTTTTCACGACAATTTCCATGGGCCTTTGGGTGGGTTTTGGCCAAATTTTGGGGGTCATTTTGGGGCTGTTCAGCCACATGCAGTGGTGTCTTGGGAGTTTTCATCACTAGGGGTTTTGGGGTTTCTAACGTAAGGAGACAAAAGGGGGGCCACAATAGGTTATTTTGGTGGGTCGCGATGGTTGCTGTTTGCCGGTGGAGGCTAGTTTTTCCATCTGGCGAGGAAGAAGAGGGGATGAGGAAGATGGGTGGCAAGTTGGTGGAGATGAGGGGTCACGATGGTGGGCGGCTCAAGAGGTGATGTTGGTGGCAGAACTAGGAGGAGATTGAGGGGAGGGGTTGCTGAAGGGGTGAGGGAGATGAGGTGTGGCGATGGAAGGATAGGGTGTGGGGTGTTTTGCCTAAAAAAGGTCGGATGTCTAGGTGGGAGTCGCCTGAAGTTGTTCTGGTAGCTAGAGAGACAAAGTGATGGGGGTTTTCCTGATTTTCTAAGGAAGAGAATGAAAATGTGTTCAGGTGTTTTGGTGTGTTATTTTAGAAAAATATATATACATATTTATATAAATATACATTATTTTAAAATAATTATTTTATGTAAAGAAAAATGTGTAATATATATATATATATATTAAAATCGTTATGTAAAATATTTAAACAATTAGAATTGTATTGATAACATAAGGTATTAAAAATATATAATGCATTTAAAATATAATGATGATGATGATGACGATGATGGTGATGGTGGTGATGATGATGATGATAGTAAATACTAGTAATAATGTTACTACAACTATTACTACTACTAAAATAATAATAATAATTAAGGAACAAATTTAAAAATATGTATTATTCGGATAAAATTGAAAATAAACTCATTTATCTTAAAGAAATTTAAAAATATTTATTTAATCAAATGACAATACAAAAGAGGTCATAGAGAGGTCAAAATTGATTGTCAACAGTGGCTAATAACGACTTTACTCAAATTCGAAGTGGTGAAGCCCTATGATCTGAGGACATCTTTTATGTTTTGATCAAACTTTTCTTTCATTTCAATTTCATATTTTTTTTGTGAGCTAGGCCTGTCTTAGTTACATTATTATGTTAGAGACTTTTGGATAGATGTCTGATATGGAGACTACGTTGTCGCTTCAGACTTAATTTTTCCATTCTAATGTAATTTGTTGTTTTGACTATGGTTGTTCCATTTCTACATGATGAATTCCTTATTTTAGTATTTTTATGTATGTCATGTAGTTAGCTTTGGGTACATAGAGATTCTAAATACCATATTACGATTAGGGTGTACGCTTGGCCCATGACAAATTCGTAGTATATTTTTTAAGTAAGTAAGAAAATAATGTGGGAGTAATATTGTGGTGAGTTGTAAGAAATAAAAGAAAGCTGTTGTTTTAAAAGAGTAGTCGCCTTTTGACACTACTAAGTTGTAGTCAGTGTTATTCTATTACTTTATTTTGGCGTCATATTTAGCCTGTTAAAATATTTGATATGGTTATTATTATCCTTTTACTGTTATTTAGTGCGAATATTATACTAGCTGAGATAAGTATTACCCAAACAGACATGAGGATGACATCCTTTTCACTGTATTTTGATAAATTTAACACGAAAGATACATCATATAATTTGGTGTAATTGAGATACAACAATAATACTTGAATCTTTAGCACAATAGAGTTTTCAGGTAATACATCTCAAATTTTACATGCGTCTCAAAAACATATGTTTAGGGGAAGACCCTCATTTATTTTCTCTGACAATGACATAACCATTCCAACAACGGGGCAGTGCACAGATTATGAAGAAGCAAGCATATCATACTATATGAGCTGCTTTTGTATTTAGAGCTCCAGCACAAAGTCTACAACAAAACAAATCTGCTTAGTCACAAAAAATTGCTTTTCTAAGTTGAATTAAATGATTTTCTCTAAAACAAATATACATCATGCATAGAATATTTTTTGTTGTTATTCTTAATAATGCAGTCTTATGGGTGTGCATGTTATCAGGTTGATTTTTTCTATATGAACAAGACATCTAATTAGAGAAAACAGCTTGTTTTTAATTATAAATACTAGACTCAAGATTTGAGTATCACTTACAATCTGCATCGGTTTTGATCCAGCATTCTCGGTTCTCATTTAAATCACCATCTAGTGTGGACTGTTGCATGTTAGACTGACCCTTGATGCTGTCCTTTGAGAGGCTATTATGAAGGATATCATCACGTGCAAGTGATACTCCTCCACGGTCATGTGCCCTCTCATTTTTTGAGGACTTATCAGGCTTCTGTGCTGCTATTGAGCTCTCAGGATGGACTTTTCTGTGGAACATTTGTAGGATCTGCATGACTTGCAAGTATTTAGAATATATTTGGAAAGTCAACTAACAATAATATCTGAATTAGTGAGATCCTATTGTCATATGGACAAGAAAGCATTAATTGCAAAAAGATTATGAGTGGCGAACAATGTTTTGACATTTATAGATGTTCGATCATTTGGTTGTTATTTATTTAGGAGAAGACCACAAATGAACTTGTCGCTACATATTACGGAGATTTGGTTTCCTTCCACAGGATAGGAGTAAAATTTCCTAGCATATTTAGCTTCATGTGATGATACAAATTAAATCTCCTTCACCTCAAAAGCTTAGATGATGATGGAGTTAGCATTACTTATAACCTACAGAAGGATGAAAGCACCTAAATACCTTATGTGGTTTTGGCTCTGCTGAAACAGAATCAACCGTTGCCCCCGAAGCTGCTACTGAGTTGCGGGAGGAAGCATGAAGCATCTTTTTCTTCAGCATTTTTTTCATTAGGTGCACAGCAGATTTATCAGAATCCTTATCTGTTCGCTTCTCATATTTAGCTCCATAGTTTTCTTCAGCTAGTTTAGTTTTCTGAAATAGCTCACCAAGCGAAGGCCTATGTTCTTTCTTACCAGAAGCAGGAATTGTTTCTTGCAACTCAACAGTTGATCCAAAGAGATAGCCTTGAAGTGGACAGACTGTTGTTCCATTTCCATTGTTATCTGCACTTTCCAATTGCTTGCCGCTTAGGGTAATGGTGCTACCTACGTATAATAATGTGTTTTAGATTAATGTAATTTCACACTTGAAAATATATTAATATATATACCATGGCTGCTTCTCCCAGTGCTAACATAGCTGTTTCTTCCTGAAGAAAGATTACAAGTATCATCTTTGGCTTCAGCTCCCAGCACCTTCTCCAATTCATCATTGATCAGCTTCAACTCATTTTCAGTCACTTCAGTGTCCTTTTCAGCAATATTTTCGACAACAATGGAAAATGTTGGTGTTGAGGGATCATCAACAAGGGGATCAGTACCAAGTGTACCAATTGCAAGGAATCCATGGAAGAACTCAGAAAGAGCGGCAGATGACTCTTCTTCCAGATCATCATGATCTGCTTCGAGACCAGCAAATGATTTTCTCAGGTGATTTTCCCTTTGGGTTTTGCTTAATGACTTACTGTGAAAATTTGATTTTGGATAGCAATGTATATCATCCAGTGATGGCTGCCCAGTAAGACAAGCACAAGGATTTCCTGACACAATACAAATGACACCTTAATTCTGCATGCTCTTGTAGTTCATGGCAGGAAAATCTCAACACAAAAACTTACCAACAAGTGGTTCGCTGCTGTTCTGTCGAAACTTACGATGCATCCAACCAAGTAACTGCAACAAATTAAACAAGGATGAGGATGGCTAAATTTCTACAGTTATGCTAACAAAATATTTATTGGTTACCTTCATTATGGGAATAGCTAGATATCTGCACTGATCTTAATGTGAGGAACAAAAGAACTGAAGCTTTAGTTAGTTTATGTGAGTTATTTATAAAGAGTTATTGTGAAGTCACAAACTTGGGGTTTGACTGTTTATTTTTATTCTTCAGGTAAAAATCGTTTGAAAAAAGTATGTTTTTTTAATTTTTTGTTTCCCTTTGGTGAGTACTTTCCATCCATCATTTAACTGTAATAACGTATGAAGTCTCAGTTCAATTATATCTATATTTTAATTCAAATAGGAGTAAAGTTAATTATGGGTACCTATCCATCTCTTTGTATGCATGCAATTTCTCATTCCGACTTGTCTTGCTATGCCCGTGTGAGGTTTTTTTTTTCAACTTAAAACACAGTTTTCAAGTTATAAGATCAGTTTTGTTGAATGATTAGGCTCTTGAGAGAAAAGAGAAATATATTGGTAATTGGTTGTTAGCAGTTGTGGTATGATATGAGAAGGTGGATGATATTACTCCCTTTGTTTTAAAAAGAATAATCTCATTTGTTCTTTAATATGTTTCAAAAATAATAATTCATTTTTTTAGTAAAAATTTAATTCTAATTTTCTATGTGACATATTTAAAGTCACAAGATTGAACAATATTTTGATATATTTAATATAATTTTTATGTAGGACGACAAAATTGGAAAATTTTCTTTATTAAGTATACCAGAGGAGATTATTTTAGTTTGCCAATAATATCTTAATACATAATAGGACTAATAAAACAGATTAGATATTTTTCTTGTGGTTCTCTGCTACTTAGGATGTCGCACATGTGCCACTAATGAGGGGAAAAAAATTCATTTAATCTAAATTATAACTGATTATATTTTGTGTATGGCCCTTATATTTTTACCTGTATGATGTATCTATAATGCTTTTCCGGCATGCTGGAGATAACCTGAGTTTCCGAGATTCTTCTTTTTACTCCACTACTTTGGAGCTTAGAAAGGTTCTAAGTAGAAAAAACTCTCTATCTATGCCAGTTGAATGAGTAAATCTAAACTTCAATATTATAGAGTCCTTTTTTTTTTATTTTATATTAGATTTAACGTGATTGTTGTTGGTAGTAGTTATTTTTCTATGTGACCTTATAGTGTAAAAAATCTTTTTCACCATCCATGTATAGAGTTAAAGTCAAATTCTTTTAGTTTTTTCCTTCAGTGCATAACACAACACATGGAACTAGTATTTGTAGTGTTTGTCTGGACACTGTAGTGATGTCGAGTTCAATCATCATCAGAAACTGCCAATGAAACAGATGTTTTACCCTTTTGTTTCATACGAGAACAACCCTCTTGCATTGCTCCTGGACCCTTCCAAACTTGTTAAAAGTTAAAATACCTTTCACTTGACTTTTGATGTACGGTAGAATATTTATAATGTAATGGAGTATAAGAAGAACAAACAGATTAAGCATCCCTTAGTTTTTAGGCTACTTATTGCGGTAGTTTTCATGACCGGATAGTGTAAAAAATTCATTAATTTAAACAACTTCAATTCTTTCTATAGCAGTCTATTCACTCTGCTATCATCTGGATCAAACTATCTATATGTGTTCTTCAGGCCAGCAAATATCACGAAGCCCTAGATTAAGAAATTATGTTTCCTATATACATCTAATGCTTTGATACCCATATGAATACCCAGTTTTCTAGTAGGATTGCAAGTATAGATTTTGCAGACGAGGTTATTCTGCATGTTGTAAATCTTATACACAATGGACCCCAAAGAAGAATTCTGCAGATTTTTCATCCAAGTGTACGCGAATCAAAACATCAAACAGAATTTCTCGGCAATAATAAATATAAGTATTTATAACCAGTACTCTATATAAATGCAGTTAAAGGATTTAGGATGCAATAAACTCAATTGCCCCTACATACTTTTTGGCAATAAATTTTACCGCAAAAAAAAATATATTGCCAGTAAACGTCTCTTGCGTTATTGTATATAGGGAGGCTAGATTACAAGTGTTTTATGTATTGACAAAGGAAATTGGAGTTAATTTTTAATATATAGGTTACAACTTAGAAACTTCATTTACTGGGAAAACTGATTTATGTCAATTATAACAGTCCAAAAATGTTGATTTACACCAATTCAAGGTCGCAATCTTGATGCATATTTACTTTTTGAGAGTGGGATAGAATGTCACATGATTCTATTATCCTTATTGTCTAATTGTTAGTGTTCATATACTGGACAAGAAAATGTAAACAAATAAAAAAGCGGTGGGTGGAGGAACCCAGTGTCAAAGTAGGTGTACTCGTTTTAGAAACAAACGAGCAACTAGAATACAAAGTTAGAAGTGCTAAGACCCCTGGATGCGACTAGAAACCAACTAAGTCGCAGATATTTACCTACCTTCATATGTTTGTCCTTGTGCTCAACTGAGAATAGCATAGCGCAAACCAGCCGATTTGGCCAATTTCATCGACACAAATTCGGAATAATATCTCTATTGTTCTTTCCCCTGTTTTTCTTCTTTTTAACAATTATGAATGATTAACATATTACTCCTTGAGAATTGAGACTCGTCACTTCAAACTTTTATGTCGTCTTTGTTGCAACAGCTTTTGTTCTTTTACAGATTTTATCAAGTGATGACTTTCCGTTGTTAATCGGACGGGTTGAGTTGAAATTAAGAATCTTAGAACAAGTTGAAATGAAAAATTAAATTGGGTTCAATTAAAGAATATTTTTATATGAATTAAGGTTTGAATTGGTTGAAATTGAACCCAATTAAAATTATTTTAAAGTCAATCAATAAAATTTTGAACGAATTTACTTATATTTGGAATTATTTTGACAACTTTAATACCTATATTGTCTAAGCTCACCCTGTTACTTGTTGATCCCTGCACTAAAGCTTCTCACTTAATCATAGGTGAGTGTGAAGTCGACAAAAGGTGCATCATAGGAACAAGTGGGTTGTCAAAAATTTAGCCAAGGATGTTCAAACATTGAAAGATACATTAAAAATATTGATGATTAGGTGCATCGATTTAAATTAAAATCAAATTATAAATTCTTTGCGTCCCATTTTATGTGATATATTTTTCTTTTTAAGTCATCCGAAAAAAATGTCTCCTTATTATAATTAGAAATAATTTACCATTGGAATTCTCTATTTATCCTTAATGGAATGATTTTCAATCACACAAATATTTAATGACCATAGAACACGAGTTTTAAAAGTCTTCTTTTTTTCTTAAATATTGTATCAAGACAAATGGTACCATATAAAATGGAACAAATGAAGTATTAATTAACCAAATTATAATTTTTAAAATAGTGTTTAAATAAAAATGACTGTTTTTATGAAATTAAAATATCACTGTTAAAGTTTGGATTTACGTTTTTTGTCCTACTTAGTTTTAGGGCCTTAAGGCCAAATTCTTAAAAAAGAAAAAGTTGGATTTACGTTTTTCATTTCAGCGTTTTTTTTTAAAAAAAAAAAATTATTTTATTTTTTTTATTTTGCGTTGGTTTTTTATATATAAAAAAAGAGAAATTTTCTTTCTTTACGGAAGAAGACTTTTTCATATATTTTTTTAGTATGTATTAGTTTTTATTCTGTCTAATTCGCGACCTCTACTTATATATATATATATATATATAGTGGAGGTCGCGAATTAGAGTAGCAGGCTAATGGTAGGGTTAGGTGTTTTTTTGCCTTGTGTTCACATTACCCGTCATATTATGTGTTAGTTTACCTTATTTACGTACTGTCATTATTAGTCGCTATTTTTCTGTTCCTTTCCCCCTTTTGTCATATTTAGTTCGTTCTTACTTACGGGTTTTGAGACGAGGGTTCCCAGGAAATAGCCTCTCTACTTCTATAGTAGTGGTAAGGTCTGCGTACATTCTACCCTCCCCAGACCCCACTTGTGGGATTATACTGGATATGTTGTTGTTGTTGTATATATATATATATATATGTGTGTGTGTGTATGTATTTGTATATATAACCACAACAGAACAAAAATAATAATTTTTTAACAAAAAATAACACAGACCAAAAAAACATGAAAAAGTTTTTTTTTTGTAAAGAACGAAAATTTCTCTTTTTATATATATATTCATGTATCTTTTTTCATGTATCACTTCTGTATACATTTGTATAAACGTGTATCAATATTATATAAATAGTTTGTAAACATGTATAAATATTGTATAAGTTATATAGAAATGTGTGTCGATGTTGTATAAATAGGTATGAAATATATTGGCATTATATAATTGGTGCATAATTGTCACGACCCAAGCCTAGGGTCTAGACGTGACACGACGAAGGAGGAACCCAAAGGAACCCCAAACAAGCCTCGTGGCATATCATACACACATCCTTGGTTGCAAAAGTAAAAGAAACAGCATCAAGCGACATTAATAAGAAGAGAAGTGGGGCTAAGGGAGTCTTTCATAATAGCATAGCCATAAGGAGTCAAGCTCAATAATACAAAACATCTCAATATACAACAACACCTCTACTAGTAGATTGGATGGGGGCCAAGACATCTCCCTAGCTCACCCTCATATATAAGCGTCCAAAATATAAGATAAAATCTCAACATAAACTTGAAAGAAAATAGATATTGTCTCTAGATGTGAGGATTTACCAAGAGCTAACTTCGAACCGTCGACTAGCCATGTGGAGGAGGATGATCAATGGGAGCTCTGGTTCCTACATGATAACATCATGTAGACATAGGATATGCGTTAGTACTTAGAATATACTAAATATGCGGGATGCAATGCAATAAAGGAGGTATGCTATAATAATCAAGACACATGATCATAACAAATAGGTATAAACTTAATATGAAACATATGTTCAATGCCTTATACTAATATCCATGAGAATGTCCAAATAAACTACCCACTCACCTTACTGTATAACCTTTTCGGAGAGTATCATCAATATCTGTACCTTACGACATAGCCTTTCCTATAGGTAGTATAAGATGTCCCTTACCTTACGATACAATATCTTCGGTAGGAATTAAGAGATGTCCTCACCTTACGATACCATCTCTTCGGTAAGGAGATGTCCTTACCTTACGATACCATCTTTTCAGTAGGAAAGATGTCCTTACCTTACAATACAATCTTTTTGGTAGGAGTCGTGAATTATTCTACCTTACGACATGACCTTTTCGATAAGTAATATAAAAATAGCTCATCAATCCATCACATCGAAGTATCAAGAAAGGGATTCACATTAGTCATATACTTACAACATTCTTACGAACTCAAAGCATGCATAATGACCTTTCACAATATACAATATTCACAATTCTCATGCCTCACAATAATACTTTTATCAACAAAGGCGCTTGTTAAATATTTTAGTCAAAATATGGTGAGTAATGTACAAATAAACTTAAAATCATGTCATTTAAGAATGCAAAACATGAGAGGTGAAATGATCCCAAAAAGAGGTGCCCGAAAATGTGCCTCAGAAGTGCCTGGAACCGTAATTTCCATATATCTCAAAATCTGTGCACGATATCAAAAAAATTTTGTATTCTTGTTCAGGGAGTCAAAATTAGGAGGGAAGAGGGTCTAACCCCGATTTAAGAGCAATCATAACAAAATATGAAAATTTCAAAAATGCGATTTCCAGAGATGATCCGTGCCCCTGGCACGATGCGCCAAGGGCACGCTCCTATGTATTTTTTTGTCCAATTTTTCTGTCTTGGTCCAAGACTTTTGGTTCTTGGGCCTAAGCGTTCCCAAACGTGAAAGTACCTATACTTAGCCATATTTCACCCTCATATCATCCTAAACACTCCCCAATACTCACTCAAACACCTAGCCATATTTTCACTCCTAAATTCAAGTCTCAAAATCTCTTCCGGATCTAAGAATTTCCTTCAAGGTTCTTCTTCTAGATTCAAGCCTCCACCTCCAATCTTCACCAAGTTCATCTCCAAGCTAAGGTATGTAGGTTTCTTTCATAGGTTCCTTTCACCCATGATGCCCAAGTTTCCTTTTTGTCACAAATTGCATGATTTAAAGGTGATTTATTCATGGGCCTTAATTATTATAAAAATCATTGCACACTATTATTTGAGCATATGAAATTGTGACTATTTTACCATGTTTTGAGATATGAATCTAAGATCCATTGAAAAGATTGGTGAAAGGTTTTGATGTTTATTTCTTGAGGGTGTTACCAAGTATCTATTGAAGCTTTTACATTGAATTTCCTAGTATCATTCCACTCTTGAATTGAATGATTTTACACTATCACAACACACCCTATAAGTATTTGAATAAAATGTCCGGATGTGGTTTCTTGAGGAATTGAAGGTCCAAAACATAAGATATGATATGAATGACTATATGATCAATAGAAGGAGAAGGGAAATTGTAATGTGGTGCTTTGGGAGGAGTTCAAATTGGCTTTTGTTAATCGGTTCTTCCATCTTGAGCTTAGGAAAGCTAAGTTGGTAGAATTTATAAATTTGAAACAAGGTCCAATGAGTGTGAGGGAGTATGTCATCAAGTTCAATCAACTTTCAAAGTACGCTCCTTATTTGGTGGCCAATCCTATATCTAGGATGAATAAGTTTGTAATGAGGGTCTCTGACTTGGTGAGTAAAGAATGCCAGTACACTATGCTAATTAGTGATATGGACTTATCCCGATTGATGACATATGCCGAGCAAATGAAGGGGGAAAAGCTGAGGAAGAGAAGGGGTAATGAGGCCAAGATGGCCCGTTTTGAGGGTAAGTTCCAAAAGGGTGCTAGATTTCATCAAGGCCAAGGGTCTTCTCGTGCTGCTAATAGGGGGTTTGTTAATGACCTCCCTAGGGCTCAAGGTGTTAGTGGTGTGGCTCTTTTAATGTGTATCCTAAATTGGAAGAAATCATAGAGGCCCATGTTTGAAAGATTCTAACGCATGCTCTGGATACTGGGAGCTTGGTCACAAAAAGGTAGATTTTCCGAGAAACCGTGGCAAAGGCTAGGGTGCAAATGTGGGTCCATAGTGTAGGGATGGTCATCAAGGTGGTGCCCCAAGGTACAATCGATTTTATTCTTTACATGGGAGGCAAGGGGTTGGTGAGGTTCCCGATGTTGTTACCTGTATGTTGAAAATCTTTGACTTTGATGTATGTGCTTTGATTGATCTGGATGACACTTTCTTTTGTCACCCCTTTGTTGCCCAAAAGTTCCATATTGACCCCGAGTTGTTGTATGAGTCATACGAAGTGTCTACTTCTATTGGTACACTATTGTTTCTAGAAAAGTTTATAGAAGTTGTCCTATTTGCATTTTGCATAAATCATTGACTTGTGATCTTGTTGAATTAGACATGGTTGATTTTGATGTCATTCTTGGGATGGATTGGTTACATGTCTACTATGCTTCTATTGATTGTGGAACACGTAGGGTCAAATTCTAATTTCTAAATGAACCCATTCTTGAGCAGGAAAGTCAAGATGTGGTGGTCAAGGGTCGATTCATCTCTTGCATTAAAGCTCATAAGTTGATCTCTAAGGGGGTGTGTTTATCATCTTCTGAGGGTTAAGGATATGGAGTCTAAAGTTCGTGCCATAGAGTCGGTCCCAATTGTAATTGAGTTTCTTGATGTTTTTCCAAATGACCTTCCCGGTGTTCCTCCCAAAAGGGAAATAGACTTTGGCATAGACCTCCTATCCGATACTCAATCTATTTCTGTTCCCCTTACTGTATGGCCCGACAGAGTTGAAGGAACAATTGACAGACTTGTTGGAGTAGGGATTTATTAGACCTAGCCAATCACCTTAGGGTGCTTTGGTGTTATTTGCGAAAAATAAGGATGGGTCCCTTAGGATGTGTATTGACTATCGGAAACTCAATAGCATCACTATAAAGAATAGGTATCCTCTTCCAAGAATTGATAATTTTTTAGACCAATTGTAAGGGGCTAGCTATTTCTTCTAAGATTGATCTTTGGACTGAGTATCATCAAGTGAAGGTGAGGGAATGTGATATTCCCAAGATAGCCTTCTAGACTAGATATGGGAATTATAAATTTTTTGTGATGTTTTTTGGGTTGACTAATGCACCGGCCATCTTTCATGGACCTTATGAATAGGGTCTTCACACCGTACCTTGATTCCTTTGTTGTGTATTCATTGATGATATATTGATGTATTCACATATTAGGGTGGAGTATATGGGTCATTTAAGAGTTGTGTTGCTAAGATTGAGGGAGGAGAAATTGTATGCTAAATATGAAAAGTGTGAATTTTGATTGAAAGAGGTTGCATTCTTGGGTCATGTGGTGTCGGGGGATGGTATTAAGGTGGATCCAAAGAAAACTGATGTGATTAGAAATTGTCCTAGACCATTGACCTCGTCGAATATTAGGAGCTTCTTGGGCCTAGAAGGTTATTATAGAAGGTTTGTGAATGGGTTCTCCTCCATGCTTCCCCTATGACAAAATTGACTCAAAAGAAGGTTAAGTTTGTATGGACTAATGAGTGTGACAGGAGCTTCCAAACATTGAAAGAGAAGCTTGTGTCCGCTTCTATATTGTCACTACCAGATGGACTTGAGGGGTTTGTGGTGTATTGTAATGCTTCACGGGTTGGTTTGGGTTGTATGTTGATGCAAAATGGTAAGGTCATAGCTTATGCCTCTAGGCAACTCAAGGTACATGAAAGGAACTACCTTACCAATGATCTAGAGTTAGCCGCCGTTGTGTTTGCATTAAAGATTTGGCATCACTACGTCTATGGGGTACATATGGATGTGTTCACCGATCATAAGAGCCTCCAATATATCTTCACTCAAAAAGATCTCAACTTGAGGCAAAGCAGATGGTTAGAACTTCTTAAAGACTATGATATTAAAACAACCCACATTTTCCTAGGAATACCCCTAGAATCGTAATTCCCTTATATCTGAAATCAGGGATATTCAAACATCCCTCCACGTAGCTCGAAAAGACCCTATGATGTATTTTTTTCAATATCTCAAAATTTGAGTAGAATTTCGCAAATCCGACCTCATATTCTTGTTTAGAGGGCTAAATTGAGTGGGGAACGAGCACCCACAAGGTAACTTTTTCTGTGCGAAGAAAAATAATTTTTTGTGAAACTTCGCAAAACCAATAGCTGCCTGCGACAGGTCCGTGGTGCAGACCTGATGTGGACTAGTTAAAAAATTTCTGAAAATTGTTCTTTTTTACTCCAAGGCAATTGGGTAATAACCCTATACCTATATACACGAAAATCCCTCGTTGTCTAGCCGTTTTGAGCCCTAAAAACCAACTAAAAATCCTCCCTAATCTTCATCAAATTCTCCATTCATTCTCAAGGTTTTCAAGAAGTCTTGTGGGAATTCAAGGAAACCAAGTCAAGCCCCAAATCCTCCTCAAGATTCAAACGTCTCAATCTCATCCCGGATCTAAGGATTTCATTCAAGCTTCAAGTCTCTATTTCAAATCTTCTTCAAAAAAATCTCCAAAGTCAAGGTATAAGGTGTTGAACTATTGGGTCCTTCCACCCATGGTGCCTAAGCCTCTTTTTTTTTTACTTAAATCGCATGATTTAAATGTTGATTTATTTATGGGCCTTGATTATTATAAATTTCACTGTACAGTGATTTGGGGTTTATGAATGTATGATTGTTTTAGTATGTTTTGAGCCGTAAATCTTTGATCTAGTGTAAGATTTGAGGAGGGATTTTGATATATATTTCTTGAGGGTGTTGCAAGGTGTTGAATGATGGTTTTACAATGGATTTTCTTGTATGATTTCACTCTTGAATTGCATGGTTCTACACTAGCACTACACATCCTCCAAGTGTTTGATAAAATGCCTTTTTAAGGATTCTTTAAGTGTTGATGATCTATTCATTGAGTTATGATTCAAGTGACCTTTTGATGATTATGAGCTTTCTAAAGATGTGTTTAAGTCATGAAAATGTTGATGATGTTGTAGGGCCGGACTAAGCCCCTTTTCTAATATTATACCTCTTGTGAGCCTTTGATGTTTGATAATAATGAAAGGATAATGTTGATGATGATCTATTCTTATTATTGAAGTTAAACTCCCCATATGAGGTCAATGATATTAAGAGCTACTCATGCTATGTTTCTATGTTTTTGCAAGTTATTGAAGTATGATTATCTTATATATATTCCGTGGGATTAGACTTAGCACCAAGTGGACTAGAGGCGAGTTCCCAAGTCCTAGAACTATGTGCCACCATAGGTAAAGGGATAAGAGGCAAGTCCCTAAATTTTTAAGAGGCGAGTACCCTAAATATGAGGGCTTGAGGTGAGCTCCTGAGTCTGAGCTTGAGGCGAGTTCCTGAGTCTGAGCTTGAGGCGAGTACCCGCGTCCAAGAACTAGAGGCAAGTACCCGGTTCACACAAGGCTTAGTGGATCTATGTAGGCATTAGAAGGTTTACCTTGGGAAGTAACTTCCCCCTTTCTTTCGGTGTAGGGTTGACGTCATGATTCTAAGTTGTAGCTCACTTGGTCTTATGTTATGTCGGTTGAAGTCTCTTCCCACATGTATGTATTATGATCTATATGAGTTGAATGAATTTTAAGCATGTTTTATTTCACACATAATTCATACATGTCATATTGTTATTATGTTATTCATTGCTTATTATTATTATGCATTTTGATTATGATATCTATCTCTTATTGCATTGCATTCCACATACTTAGTACATTCAGATGTACTAACACATACTTTATACCTACATGATGTTACCATATAGGAACCAGAGCTCCTGTTGATTCTTCTCGTGGCTACATGGATTGTTCAAGTTAGCCTTTGGTGAGTCCTCCATTCTGGGGACAATGACTATTCTCTTATGTTATATATTAATACTCTTTTTTTTCATCTATTGTATACTTATTGCCATGAGGGTGAGCCCGGTTGCCTTGTCTTGGCACCCGCTAAATACTTACGTTTAGAGGTGTTGTTGGAGAAGTTATGTATTATGTTTGAGCTTTAACTCATCTATATTATTTAAGTATTAAATTCTCTCTCTCTCCCTTAGTCCCAATTCCCCTTGTTCATGTTTCTTATGTTGTTTTATATTGCTTCTGCGACCAAGGATGTGTAATAATATGCTATGAGGCTTGTTTGGGGTTCTTCGGCTTTCTCATTCGCCGGTCACGTATAGGCCTTAGGATTGAGTCGTGACAATGATGGTATCAGAGCACTAGGTTGATAGATCCTTGGAGTCTAACACACCGCGAAGATTAGAGTCTTATTCATGGTTATGTTGTGCACCACAACTATGAGTAAGAGGTTATGAGATGTTTAGAAAAGTTTCCCTTCTTCATGTTCTAAGTCATGCTATAGAGTTAGAGTAAGTTTTCCCCTTAATGATTTTTTGGGTTATGCTAGATCATGCCTAACGCAAGAAAAAGAAAATCCCATTCTCCCGAGGAACAACTGACTCATGATAGGTTTCGGGATGCTCTCGCTATGCTTACACAAGTTGTGGCTAATCAAGCCAACCAAGGATCCCAAGCCTCTCACGCTTCCACTCCGGCATCTCAAGTGAGAGACTTCATGAGGATGAACCCACCAGAATTTTATAGGTCAAAGGTAGATGAGGACCCACAAGAGTTTATTGATAAGGTCTACAAAATCTTGAACATCATGGGTACTGGGTCAAATAAAAAGGCAAAATTGGTGGCGTAGCAATTCAAAGGGATAGCCCAAATGTAGTATGATCAATGGAAGGGGGAGAAGAGAAATGGTTATGTGGTGCTTTAGGAGGAGTTCAAGGTGGCTTTTGTTATCGGTTTTTCCCTCTTGACCTTAGGGAGGCCAAGATGATAGAGTTTATGAATTTGAAACAAGGTTCTATGAGTGTGAGAGAGTATGCCCTCAAGTTCAACCAACTTTCTAAGTATGCTCCTCATTTGGTGGCCGATCCTAGATCTAGGATGAATAAGTTTGTGATGGGGGTCTCCGACTTGGTGAGTGAAGAATGCCGGTCTACCTTGCTAATTAGTGACATGAACTTATTCCACTTGATAACTTATGCCGAGGAGGAAAATTTGAGGAAGAGGAGAGGTGAGGGGTCCAAGAGGGCTCGATTTGAGGGTAGCTTCCACGATCATGAGTCCGACCATGCTTCAAATGAGAGGATCGTCAAGAGTAAAGTGGGCAGCCCCAAGAATCTAGGAGAAGGCATTGGTGGACGAGCTCCTCCTAGGTGCAAAAAGTGTGGAAAGTGCCACCCAGGAGATTGCTTAGCCGGATCAGGTACATGCTTTGGATGTGGTGGAATGGATCATAAGATTATCCATGGGTCCCTAAGAACCATAAAGATAGTCTTTGGCATTCTCAACCATACCCCTCTAGGAGTCACTAAGCTTGGCATGGTGCTTCAAAAGTAAGTTGAAGGTTTTGATTTTGATGGATCCTAGTTTTATTATTTCTTTCATTATTCTTTTGGTTGCTAGTAGACTTTTTTTGTGTCCCGAGTTGTGATGTGAACCCTTGGTATCTATCTCTTGGTTGAGCATATGGTTGCTACAAAGTCCATAAGTGTTGATTCGTGTTCATATTGCATTAGGTTTTGCCCTGTGACTTGTTGGATTTGATGTAGTAGATTTGATGTTATACTTGGGATG
This sequence comes from Solanum clarkiae, assembly GCA_011800125.2. Classification (NCBI taxonomy): domain Eukaryota; kingdom Viridiplantae; phylum Streptophyta; class Magnoliopsida; order Solanales; family Solanaceae; genus Solanum; species Solanum clarkiae. The sequence goes on from JAABOM020000092.1 coordinate 10,572,378, forward strand.
GAATAGTTGCATGCATGTTGTGTCTTCATGGATGGTAGGACATGTAGAGTTAGAATCTGACCCTCTTATGAACCTGTCTTTGAGTGGGAGACTGTCAAGTCGTAGCAAAAGAGGTGGGTCCATTCTTGTCTTAAAATCTAATTGATCTCTAAAGGTTGCCCATGTTCTTATTGCATAGAAGTCATCTTGTGATCTTGGTTGAACTTAGCTTGATGTGTTGGAGGTCTTGGGGTAGTTTGAGCTACTTACATAGCATGATTCTAAAGAGTGTAGAACCCGTCTTGTCTTGTGATCTTGGTTGAACTTAGCTTGATGTGTTGGAGGTCTTGGGGTAGTTTGAGCTACTTACATAGCATGCTTCCAAAGAGTGTAGAACTTGTAAGATTGTGATATGATGGCTAAGGACAGATGATCTATTTAGTCAACTATGATGGGTTAGTCACTTCTCTAAGATTGATCTTTGGGTCAGGTTTTGTCCCCTATTGAGGATGAGGGTAAGTGACCTCACTAGGTGTCTTTTCTAATTAGGAGTGAGAATCATTAGTATTTGTGAGATTGTTTGGTTGACTTATGCACTGGGGGTGTTGTGGGTTTCTTGATTAGAGTCTTAAAACCCTACCTTGATATGTTGTAGTGGTCTCTAGAGATAAGGTATTGATTTGTTTAGAGCTTGTGAATTATTTGGGAGTAATGTTGCAAGTCTTGGAGCATGAAAGGTTGTTTGCTAAGTATAAGGAACGTGTGTAGTGAATAGCAAGGAGGTGGTTAGAATTCTTTAAGGATTATGATATAAATGTGCATTATCTTTCATGTAGGGCTATGTTGCGGTCGGTGCTCTTGGTAGCCTAGCATGTGTTGTTGATGGTGGCAAAGAGGAGACTTGTGGGGTTCATCGGTTGGTTAGATTGGAAGTTAGGTTGGGGGAAGTTGAGCATGGTGGTATAGTATTTTTTTTTTGGGTTCCAAATCTTCTTTAGTTGGAGAAGTCTAGATTAAGCAAAGCCTTGATCCCGTCTTATTAGGGTTTGAAGTTTTGGATGGAGAGATGGTAGAGTGGAGGTTGTCTCCCAAGGGGGAGATGATGGTTTGTGGTACCAAGTGAACTAAGTGTGATTTAGGTTGACAATGAGTTTAGGGTTGTGAGTCCTTATAGTGTGTATAGGAGGATTGGTAAGGTTGCTTAAAGATTGGAATTACCTAGGGATATTCTGATTTTTCATGCTTTTAGGTTGAAGGGATGTGGTGGTGACTCTAGTGCTATAGAAGTCATAAGATTGCAGGTGTTGTAGAGGATAAGTTGACTTGTGAAGAGGTTCCGGTGAAGATATTGGATGGAGGGGTTGAAGAAGTTGATTGATAAGGGTGTAGTTTTCGTCAAGGCCCTTTAGAAGAATAGTCAAGTCGAAAGTGTCTCTCGGGGAGACGGAGTGCGCATGGAAAAGCGATATTCGTACCTCTTTCATTCTATTCAAGCTTATGATAACATGTCAAATCCCTTTTTATGATTTCAAGTCTTATGTTTCAGCCCCTATGTCATTTGCATGCATCACGTTTATGTTAACATGTTCATGATGATTTTTGACACTTGAGTTGAGATTTTTGAAAATGGTGTTTAAGTGCATTATTGCATTCTTGTTGGGGCTGATTTCTTCATGATTACTCTTCTTATGTACTTTTCTTCGACATTCAGGGACGAATATTCCCAAGGAAGAGATATTGAAACGCTCCACATTTGCCTAGAAATGTCCGCATAATCGTAATTCCCTTACATCTCAAATTGGGAGTATTCAAAAACCCCTCCACATAGCTCGAAAAGAACTTATGATGCATTCTTTTCAATATCTCACAATCCGAGCAGAATTTCGCAAATCCGACATCATATTTTTGTTCAGAGGAAAAAATTGTATGGGTGAATGAGTACCTACAAGGTATACTTTGTCTGTGCCAAGAAAAATAATTTTTAGTGAAACTTCAAAAAACAATAGCTGGCCAAGATGGGTCCGCAACACGGACCTAACGCAAACAAGTTTAAAATTTTCAAAAATTATTTTTTTTACTCCAGTGAAATTGGATAATAACCCTATAGCTATATACACGAAAATCCCTCATTGTCTAGCGTTTTGAGCCCTAAAAATCAACAGAAAACCTCTTAAAATCCTCCCTAATCTTCATCAAATTCTCCATTCATTCTCAAGGTTTTCAAGAAGTTTTGTGGGAATTCAAGGAAACTAAATCAAGCCCCAAGTCCTTCTCCAGATTCAAGTGTCCCAATCTCTTTTTGAATCTAAGGATTTCATTCAAGCTTCAAGTCTCCATTTCAAATTTTCTTCAAGAAAATCTCCAAAGTCAAGGTATGTGGTGTTGAACCATTGGGTCTTTCCATCCATGGTGCCTAAGCTTCCTTTTTACTTAAATTACATGATTTAAATATTGATTTATTTATGGATCATGATTATTATAAATTTCACTACATAGTGATTTGGGTTTATGAATGTATGATTGTTTTAGCATGTTTTGAGCCATAAATCTTTGATCTAGTGTAAAATTTGAGGAGGGCTTTTTATATATATTTCTTGAGGGTATTGCAAGGTGTTGAATGATGGTTTTACAATGGATTTTCTTGCATGATTTCACACTTGAATTGCATAGTTTTACACTAGCACTACACATCCTCCAAGTGTTTGATAAAATGCCTTTTTAAGAATTCTTTAAGTGTTGATGATCTATTCGTTGAGTTATCATTCAAGTGACCCTTTGATGATTATGAGCTTTCTAAAGATGTGTTTAAGTCATGAAAATGTTGATGATGTTGTAGGGCTGGATTAAGCCTCTTTTTCTAAGATTACACCTCTTGTGAGCCTTTGATGTTTAATGATAATGAAAGGATAGTGTTGATGATGATCTATTCTTATAATTGAAATTAAGCTCCCCATATGTGGTCAATGATGTTAAGAGCTACTCGTGCCATGTCTCTATGTTTTTGCAAGTTATTAAAGTATGATTATCTTATATATATTCCGTGGGATTAGACTTAGCACCGAGTGGAGTAGAGGCGAGTTCTCAAGTCCTAGAACTGTGTGCCACCATAGGTAAAGGGATTAGAGGCGAGTCCCCAAATCCTTAAGAGGCGAGTACCCTAAATATGGGGGCTTGACGCGAATACTCGAGTCCGATCTTGAGGCGAGTACCCGAGTCCAAGAACTAGAGGCGAGTACCAGGTTCACACAAGGCTTATGGATCTACTTAGGCATTAGGAGATTTACCTTGGCAAGTAACTTCTCCCATTTTTCTGGTGTAGGGTTGACATCGGCATTCCGAGTTGAAGCTCGCTTGGTCTTATGTTATGTCGGTTGAAGTCTCTTTCCACACTTATGTATTATGATCTATATGAGTTAAATGAATTATAAGCATGTTTTACTTCGCGTATAATTCATATATGTCATATTATTATTATGCTATTCATTGCTTATTATTATTATTATTATTATTATGCATTTTGATTATGATGTCTATCTCTTGTTACATTGCATCCCACATACTTAGTACATTCAGACGTACTAACACATGCTCTATGCCTACATGATGTTTTCTTGTAGGAAACGGAGCTCTTACTGATTTTTCTCATGGCTAGACAGATTGTTCAAGTTATCCTTTGGTGAGTCCTTCATTCCGGGGACAATGACTATTCTCTTATGTTATTTATTAGGACTCTTTTTTTTGTTTATTGTATACTTATGACCATGAGGATGAACCCGGTTGCCTAGTCTTGGATCCCACTAAGTATCTATGTCTAGAGGTGTTATTAGACAAGTTATGTATTATGTATGAGCTTTGACTCATCTATGTTATTTAAGTATTAAACTCTTTCTCTCTCTCTCCCTTAGTCCCAATTCCACTTTTTCATGTTTCTTATGTTGTTTTATATTGCTTCCACAACCAAGGATGTGTAATGATATGTTATGAGGCTTGTTTGGGGTTCCTTCGGGTTTCCCATTCAGCTGTCATGTTTAAGCCCTAGGCTTGGATCATGACAGATATGAGTGTGCACTATTATCCGGGTAAGGCAAATGTTGTGACGGATACTTTGAGTAGGGTGTCTATGGGTAGCCTACCTCATGTTGATAACGGTGATAAGGAAATGGCTAGAGAGATGCACCAATTTGCTAGATTGGGGGTTAGGTTGGAAGAGGTTGGTGATGATGGTGTTGTTGTCGTTGATGGGTCTAAATTTTCATTGGTTGATAAGGTAATAGAAAAACAAGACCTTGACTCCTCCTTGCTTGAATAGAAGGCCTTGGTGAAAGAGGGCAAAGTAGAGGTTTTCTCCCAAGGAGGAGATGGTACCCTTAGGTACCAAGGTAGGTTGTGTGTGCTTTGTGTTGATGGTTTGAGGGAGAAAATCCTTGATGAGGCCCATAATTATACTTCTATCCACCCCGGTTCCACCAAAATTTATAGAGATTTGAGGGATGCATATTAGTGGGGAGGCATGAAGAGGGACATTGCCAAATTCGTTTCCGATTGCCATAGTTGTCAACAAGTCAAAGCCGAACATCAAAGGTCGGGTGGCCTAACCGAAGACATAGAGATTCCTACTTGGAAGTGGGAGGTGATTAATATGAATTTTGTGGTTGGGTTGTCTAAGACTAGAAAAGCTTTTGATTCCATTTGGGTTGTGGTTAATAAGATGACGAAATTAGCTTATTTTCTACCAGTTGAGATCACATATAGGGATGAAGATTATGCAAGGTTATACATTGATGACTTGGTAAGGTTACATGAGATTCCTTTGTCTATTATATCGGATCGTGGGCACAATTTACTTCATATTTTTGGAGATCTTTCCAAAAGGGTCGTGGTACTAGAGTTAAGCTTTCTACGGCCTTCCACCCTCAAACGGATGGCCAAGTTGAGAGGACCATCCAAACCCTTGAGGATATACTTAGATTATGTGTGTTAGAGCTTAAAGGTATTTGGGATGATCATCTTCCATTGATTGAGTTTTCCTACAACAATAGCTATCATTCTAGCATCCATATGACTCCATATGAGGCTCTTTATGGTAGGTGTTGTAGATCACTGATTGGGTGGTTTAAGGTTAGTGAGAAAGCTTTGTTGGGACTAGATCTCATTATGGAGGCTTTTGAGAAGGTTAGGATGATTAGAGAAAGGTTAAAGAGGACCCAAAGTCTTCAACAATCCTATGCCGACGTAAGAAGAAGAGGCCTTGAATTCAAAGTTGATGATTGGGTTTACCTAAAGGTTTCACCTATGAAGGGTGTGATACATTTTGGCAAGAAGGGCAATTTGAGCCCAAGATATATTGGTCCTTATGAGGTCATGAGAGGGTTGGCAAGGTAGCTTATGAGTTGAAATTACCTAATGAGATGAAATTGGTTCATCTGATATTTCATGTATCTAAATTGAGAAAATGTGTAGGTGATCCTAATACTATTGTATCTCTTAATATGGTGGTGGTTATTGATGATAACTTGACTTATGAGGAGGTTCCGATTCAAATTTTGGATAGGCAAGTGAAGAGATTGAGGAACAAGGAGGTGGTATCCATTGAGGTCCTTTGGAGGAACCAACTAGTCAAAAGTGCTACATGGGAGGCCGAAGTGGACATGTAAAAGCAGTGTCCTTATCTTTTCCACTGCATTCAAGCCTAAGGTACTAATTCTAAGTCTCCTATGTGATTGATGGTCTTATATTTCAGCCCCTATGCCATTCATATGCATTCATGTTTAAGTTGGCAAATTAGTAATGATTTTGCACTTATGTTGAGATATTGAAAATGGTATTTTAAATATAATGTTGCATTCTTATTGGGGCTGATTTCTTCATGACCACTCTTGTCTTGTACATCTCTTTTACAGTCGAGGATGAACGTTCCCAAGGGGGAGATATTGAAACAACCCCAAAAAGTCCCCAAAAATGTGCCTCGGAAGTGCCCAGAATCGTAACTTCCATTTATCTTAAACTCCATGTGCAATATCGAAAATCTGACTTCATATTCTTGTTTAGAGAGTCAAAATTAGGGGGGAAGGGTCTAACTCCGATTTAAGACCAACCGTAGCAAAATCTAGAAATTGCAAAAATACGATTTCCAGAGACGATCCGTGCCCCTGGCGCGACCCGCCAAGGGCGCGCTCCTATGTATTTTTTTGTCTAGTTTTTCTATCTCAGTCCAAGACTTTTGGTTCTTGGGCCTAAGTGTTCCCAAATGTGAAAATACCTATACTTTGTATTTCACCCTCATATCATCCTAAACATTCTCCAATACTCACTCAAACGCTTAGCCATATTTTCACTCCTAAATTCAAGTCCCAAAACCTCTTCCAGATCTAAGGATTTCCATCAAGGTTCTTCTTCAAGCTTTAACTCTCCACCTCCAATCTTCACCAAGTTCATCTCCAAGCTAAGGTATGTGAGTTTCTTTCATGACTTCCTTTTACCCATGATGCCTAAGTTTTTTTTCTTACAAATTGCATGATTTAAAGATGATTTATCCATGGGTCTTGATTATTATGAAAATCACTACACACTATGTTTGAGCATATGAAATTGTGACTGTCTTACAATATTTTGAGCTATGAATCTAAGATCTATTGAAAGGATTGGTAAAGAGTTTTGATGTTTATTACTTGAGGGTGTTAACAAGTGTCTATTGAAGCTTTTACATTGAATTTCCTAGAATGATTTCACTCTTGAATTGTATGGTTTTACACTAGCACAACACACCCTCTAAGTGTTTGATAAAATGTCCGGATGTGGTTTCTTGAGGAATTGAAGGTCCAAAGCATGAGATATGATATGAATGACTATATGATGATGAAAAGAGCTTGTGTACATGATATATTCTATATAAAATATTACATTGGACCATGCCCGATCTGGGGGGACTAAGAGTCCGGATAATCGAGATAGGGGTTTATACTTATCAACTATGTGAGGGGTATGTAATCATCAACCGCATGGCTAGTTCGGTACTACTCAAGCTAGTTGGTGAGTCCTCCATTCTGGGGACGTTTATCTATATTTCTTTTATTATGTATTGAGACACTCTTCTTTATGTTCTATTTTGACTATAAGAGTGAGCATGATTGCTTTGTCTTGGCCCCGCTCTTATCTAAGTAGTAGAGGTGTTTGTTAGACATGCTATGTATCTACGATATTAGATTTGACTCTTTGTCTCTTGATTATGATGTTATGCAAGCTTTCCCCTTAGTCCCTTTTGCCCCCATTCTTACTATTTATCTCTTGTATACGTTTCCGCGACCAATGATGTATAATGATAAGTTAAGGGGCTTATTTGGGGTTCCTTCGGGTTCCCCATTCGCCATGTCATGTCTAGGCCCTAGGCTTGGGTTGACAAGAGGAGTAAAGAAAATGAATTAGTTTGAAATACATTCCAATCAATCCACCAACATAGTAGTAAAATCCTCATTTTTGGGTGTCATGAAATTCATTTAAAAAGTTCACCAATGTTCATAGTCTCATAATTTGTATCATGTGTAGCCTCAACAAGCATAAATCAACTCATGGAAATTAGCTTCAGTAGATATTCATGCATACTTATTCAACACTTGAAGAATCCAACTCCAACCACACATATAATGCATAATAATGTTTACTAATGGAGTATTCAATATTAAAACCATGAAAATTGATAAGGAGGAAAGATTTGGCTTCATAGATGAAGGGAACCCATGAATGAAACCAACATACCTTACCTTTGAAATTTCTTGGAATTGAATTGAGGAAAGCTTGATGTTTGTGTTGGGTTCTTGAAATTCAAGTTGTTCTTGAGATCCTTGAATTTGAATGGGGGTTTTATTAAAGTTTTAGAGAGGTTTAGAGAGGGGTTTTGAGTGTCTTAGAGTTGAAATGGCCAAGGAATGAAGGTTTCACGTTAAATGGGCATTGGGTTATTACCCCAATGCCCTTGGTCGAAACAAGCAAAACAGAGCACAAAATTGTGCATGTCCGCGCCTAGGCTGCGTCGCGCCTAGGGCATGGATGCACATTATTTTGTGCCCCCATTGCAAAAATTATTTTTCACAATAGGTCTTCTAAAATCCAGGGGTTACCTTTTTCTCATACAATTTTATCCCCTAAACAAGAATATGAAGTCGGATTTTCGAAATCATGCACGATTTTTTTAGATATTTGAAAAATACACTTTTAAGGCATTCCGAAGTATATGAGTGGTATTACAATAATCGTTTATCAATATTGTACTGGGTATGTTGTTGTTGTTGTTTATCAATATTGTATAAAAAATTATATAATGTATTGACATTGATATTTATTTGACTATCATGCATTCCAACCTTAATAAATAAAAGATAAACAAGATATAATAAAATGACATAAATATTCATTTTTTCACAAAAGAAGTGAAACGATTTTTAAAAAGGAAAAAACTATTTTTTTTTAAAAAAAAGTAATAAAAATTTTGAATATTAAATTTTTTTATGTTTAAAAAAAAAAAGGAAAAAGGCCAAATGGACAAATAAAAATTGTTATAAAAGTATAAAATAATACAAAGAATAAAGTAGGTGAGAAGAGAGAAGATTTCTTATTGTTCTTAGAATAATATTCAAATCTATATTACAATGAAAGAAACCTTATATTTATAGGGAAAAACTAACTTGGTCCCAAGTAGGAAACTGACTTGGTCTCTAAGTAGGATTCCTAATTCTAAAAGGAATCTACATGATAAACATTCACTATTAATCAAACATGTTTATAACACTCCCCCTTGAATGTCTATTAGCTAGATTAGTGCCTCGTTAAAACGTTACTAGATAAAATCTAGTAGAAAAAAATTCTAGTAAAGGAAAAAGAGTATACATATCTAATAATACGCATTTTGGATGCCTCACTAAAAATCTTACAAGGAAAACCCCATGGGACAAAATCTTGTGAGGGAAAAGAGTACATCACATATTAACTCCTCCTAATCAGAACATCAATCCAAAGACTTAAATCTTCACATTCCAATTTGTGTTCCATCTTCTAGAAAGTTGCAGTTGAACAAATCACCACATTGTCACTCGAGCAAATCCGTCGCACATTTATATCACCATTCTTTTAGAGCTAACTTGTGTAAAAAAGCTTTGGCGAAATGTGCTTTGTTCTATCTTTTTTTATGAATCCTCCCTTTAGGATGAAAAAGTTTTGCAAGTTCCTCACTTCAACTTCTTCAAGCAAATAATCTATTGCCTTTTAAAAACTCTTCAAGAGTTTCAATTCAAGTTATCAACTTGCATAACCATATGAAAGATTCTTGATTAATTTAATCAATATGAGGATTATAAACATATTTTTCAAGAACTTGTATATGGTTCATGCATTTTAAATCATTCAAATACTTTCATATCAATTTTTTTCAGTGATAATATTAAATATTAAATGCACAACATTTTGCTAGTGCCTAGATTGCAAGTCAAATAAGCTTTACACTTACTAACATATCATTCCACTTGATAATTAGAGCATACTTTAATATACCGAAGAATTTAAATTCTCATAATCTTTTACAATATTACACTATATTGTATTAAAGATATCATCGAAAAAAATATTCATTTTGCTAGTTTGCAATGCGACATAACTTGTTGAGATCTCATCACTTCATTGTTTTCAGGTAGCTACCCCACTCATGAGGTTTCATGAAGTGTTATGTCATAAGCTTTTCAAGAGCACATTGCCTCTTAATTATGACTATTTTAATCATCTGCTCCTTTACTTTAAAAATAATCTAATTTGGGATCAATTGCATGTTTCATGTATTTCATAGATTCTGTCCTTCAGGGACATTCAACAGCATTTCAACTCTTAATTTCTTATTATCCCCTCTCCTCATGTTAGACAAACTAACATATATTCTAATATATCTTGAAGAATCCATCTTTTATACATTATGGTATATTTATTAATTATATCTCGCATATCAAAATTATTAGATAGAAATTATACGGTCCCTGACCATATACTAATTGATAGAAAATTGATCATAATGTATTAGATTGATGCATGTCTTTGTCAATAATTTGTCATATTTCAAACCATAAAGCTTTGTTCTCATAAACAATGACTGGCCATTTATTTAAGGCATTTTGTATCAATCAGCTTGGATATTTATCAATATTATCAAGATGAATTGTCCTGATTACGTATTCTGAAAGTTGTTCTCTTAACTCAATTATCTTGCACAAACAATCTTGTGAATGTCAAACTGCAAGTTGATAATAAATGCACATGTGATCATCTTATAGATGCATCTATTTTACATATCACATGACCATGAATAGGCTCATATTCACCTTTTATACTTTTAGAATTTAGGGGATTCAATCCCAACATTAGTTTATCCAATCAACTTATCATGAGAACAAGCAATCTTGAAGAATCTTTTATTTCTTTAATATATGTCTAATAAGTAAACTCCAAGTTTACCATGACATATGTCTTTTGCTTTAGTAAACTTTTGGATTTACTATTACATGATCATTTGCAACTTTTCTTTTCAACTATTCTACCTCTCCTAAAGGTAAGCCATGATCCTTTTTAAATTTGTAAATGCATATGGCATTGATTTCCAATTCTTACATGTGAATAATCTTTTGCACTTCTTGCTCACAAATAGAAGCACATGAATCAAGATGAAACAATGATGAATTTTTTAACAAAATTTCTCTTTTGATATCATTATCTTCTCCCCCTAATTTTGAAAAAAATATTTCATTAAACCGACAATATGCAAATCAAGCATGAACAAATCTCCAGTTAATGAAGAGTACTTATGATAATTTGTCGGTCTAAGATGAATATGTGTTGCAGCATGCAAAATTGCATGTCCTCAAATAGAAGTGGGCAATCTAAAGTTTTCATAAGCAATGGTCTTGCTATCAATTGCAAGCATTTAATTAATGATTCATCAAGACCATTATGAATTTGAACATGAGCAACAAAGTATTTAACTCTTATCCTATTGGATGAATAATAGTCATTAAATGTTTGGAATGAGAACTCTCAGCATTATCAAGGCGAATTGACTTAATATGATAATCAAGAAATTGTGTTCATAATCGTATCATTTGTGCCAATAATTTTATAAATGCCAAATTACGAGACGACAATAGGCACACATGAGACCATCTAGATGAAGCATCTATTAGGACCATAAAATATCTAAACGTCCACTAGGTGGGTGAATAGGTCCACAAATATCCCTATGTATACTTTCCAAAAATGCTAGGGGACTTACTCTCAACTTTCGTTGGTGATGGTCTCACAATCAACTTGCCTTGATAACAAGCAGTACAAATTTAAAAGAATTTTTAGGTTCTTTAATGGATTTCTATTTGAATTTTCTTTAATTCAAATCATTATAAAAAAGCTCTCATTCTTCGTAGATGGAATACAATCACCTTAAAATTTCAATTTATGATAGCTTAGTACTTCATTCCGTCTTCATATGCATTATTCAATCACTTGTCTTCTTTCAGACATTATGCACTGCTACCATTCACTTTGGGGAATGGAACATTTTAATGAAATATATTTTATGACTTTTCACCAAAAGTACATTATTTTGCTTTAGTCATCATTATATCATTAATATGGTGCATTGGGATTTGCCACGTCTTATCCATATAAAGGCGTCTTATGCCATAGATTGATGGGGCTTTAACCAAATATCTTTAACTATGAGATATTTATATTTTCAAAATTTCATCGAGATGATGACACAAAGAACATCATAATTTAACACAGTTTTCTTTTGATACTTTATTTTCATTCTTAATGGTGTCTTCAAGACACCTAACATCGAACACCCATGAAGGGTAGTTCTTGCCCAAACTATGAAGCATAACGAATTCAGGTTTCATAATATTAGCCATATCAATTAAGAGAAAAATAAATAAATAAATAAATAAATAAATAATACCTTAACCTTGAAACTTAACCTTCACTCCTTTTAAGACGGTAGAGTCTCATGCTAATAACAACGGTAGAGTCTTGTGCTGATAACATGTTATTAAAGTATAAAATTATACAAAGAATAAGTAGGGGAAAAGAGAGAAGATTTCTTATTGCTCTTGAAAAATATTCAAATCTATATTACAAAAGAAACCTTATATTTATAAGGAAAAACTAACTTGGTCTCAAAGTAGGATTGCTAACTCTAAAAGAAATCTACATAATAGACATTCATTATTAATCAATTATGTCTATAACAAAATGATGTTAATTCACTTACCACCTCAAAAAGAAAGAAAGAACAAAGAGAAAAAAAAGTTTTAAAAAAAGAGCAATAAAAAAATTGAATATTAATTTTTTTATGTTAAAAAAAACAAAAAGAGAAAAAGCCAAATGAATAAATAAAAATGATATTAAGCCATCCACCACCTAAAAATTTAAAGAAACAAAAAAAAAAAAAAAAGAAGAAGAAAGAACACATGCTGGAAAAAGGATAAAAAAGGAAAAGAAAAAGGAGATGAAGGGCTGAAAAATAAAGTAAAATGAGAAAAAAAGGAAAAGAAGATATGATGTGGTAGAAATAACAAAACGAACTACTTTAAGTAATTAAATAAA
>JAABOM020000092.1:10589694-10645885 GCA_011800125.2 Solanum clarkiae
AATATCATCAATGAAGACCACAACAAAGGAACCAAGGTAGGGTTTGAAGACCCTATTCATTAGGTCCATGAAGATGGATGGTGCATTAGTCAACCCAAAGGACATCACCATAAATTCATAATGCGCATACCTAGTCCGGAAGGCCATCTTGGGAATATAACATTCCCTCACCCTCATTTGATGGTACCCGCACTGAAGATCAATCTTAGAGAAGAAGATAGCCCCTTACAGTTGGTCAAACAAGTCATCACTCCTTGGAAGAGGATATCTATTCTTTATAGTGACCCTATTGAGTTGCCAGCAGTCAATTTACATTCTAAGTGACCCAACTTTCTTCTTAACAAACAATGCCGGTGCACCCCAACGTGATTGGCTAGGTCTAATATCCCTTCTCTAACAAATCTTTCAATTGCTCCTTTAACTCCTTCAACTCCGTCGAGGCCATATGGTAAGAGGGAATAGAGATATCCCTTCTCTAACAAATCTATTCCAAAATCTATTTCCCTTTTGGGAGGAACACCGGGAAGGTCATTTGGGAAGACATCAAGAAACTCATTTACAATCGAAACCAAATCAATTGAAGGGACTTTGGACTCTACATCTTTGACTCTCACAAGATGATATAAGCATCCCTTGGAAATCAACCTATGGGCTTTAATGCATGAGATGAACCTACCCCTCACTACCACATCATGACTTTCTAATCAAGGATGGGTTCGTTTGGAAATTGAAACTTGACCCTATGGTTTCTACAATCAATAGAAGCATAGTATGCATGCAATCAATCCATCCCAAGGATAACATCAAAAATCAACCATATCTAATTCAACAAGATCACAAGATAAGATTTTATGGAAGATGCAAACCGGACAATTTCTATACACCCTCCTAGCAACAATAGATGCACCAATAGGAGTATACACCTCATATGACTCACACAACAACTCCAACTCAACATGGAACATTTTAGCAATAAAAGGGGTAACAAAGGAAATGGTGGCACCTAGATCAACCAAAGCATATACATCAAGATCAAAGATTTTCAACATACTGGTAACAACATCGGGGACCTCACCAACTCCTCTCCTTCCATGCAGAGCATAGAATTGATTGTGCCTTGGGGAACCACCTTGAGGACTACCACTACCCAATAGAACTGTATTTCCACTCAGAACCTTGCCACGGTTTCTTGGACAATCAACCCTTTTGTGACCAAGCTCCCCACATTCAAAACATGCATTGGAACCCTTCAAACATGGGCCTTTATGACTCTTCCCACATGTAGTACACACATCCTTAGGAGCCACACCAACAATACCTTGAGGCCTAGGAAAGTCATTGGCAAACCCCCTATTTATAGCATGAAGAGGCCTTTGGCCTTGAAATCTAGCACTCTTTTGAAACTTGCCCTTAAAGCGAGCTCTCTTAGCCTCGTGGCCCCTTCTCTTTCTCAACTTTTCTTTTTCCATTTGCTCGGTGTATGTCATCAACCGAGGCAAGTTCATGTCACTAATAAGCAAGGCAGACCGGCACTCTTCACTTACCATGTCGGAAATCCCCATAACAAACTTATTAATCCTTGACCTAGAATCGGCCACCAAATGAGGAGCATACTTTGAAAGTTGGTTAAATTTGAGGGCATACTCCCTCACACTCATGCCACCTTGTTTCAAGTTTATAAACTCAACCAACTTTTCTTTCCTAAGCTCAACAGGGAAGAACCAATCAAGGAAGGCCAATTTGAATTCCTCCCAAAGCACCACATAGCCACTACCTTCTCTCCTTTCCATTGATCAAAACCAAATTTGGGACACCCCCTTAAGTTGTGTCGCGCCAACTCCGCCTTCTCATTTGCTCCAACACCCATGATCTACAAGATTTTGTATACTTCATCAATAAACTCTTGTAGATCTTCATCCACCTTTGACCTATGGAAAACCGGAGGATTCATCGTCATGAAGTCTCTTACCCTAGCTCCTAGGGTAGTAGCTTGAGGTGCTTGGGCCCCTTGTTGGACTTGATTAGCCACCACTTGGGCAAGCATAGTAAGGGCATCCCGGAGCTCACCATTAGTAGGTTGCTCCTTCGGAGTTTGGGCTCGTCTTTCTCTAGTATTCAGCATAATCTAGCATACCAAGGAACAATCATTAAGGGGGAATACTTATCACAACTCTATAGCATGACTTAGGATATGAAGAAGGGAAACATTCCTAAAATACCTCATAGCCTCCTATTCATAGCCATGGTGTACTTCACAACCATGAATAGGACTCTAGTGGATGCGGTGTGTTGGACTCCAAGGACCTATCAACCTAGTGTTCTGATACCAAGTTTGTCACGACCCAATCCTAGGGCCTAGACGTGACACGGCGAATGGGGAACCGATAGAACCCCCAAAAAGCCTTTTAACTTGTCATTTCAGATCCTTGGTCACGGAGGCATATCAAAGACATATAGAATAGAATAGGGCATTGGGGATAAGGGAAAATTTTACAACACCTCAACATCAAAATACAAGGAAACATAGTTCATATCATTAATACATAACTTGTCCAACAAACACCTCTACATACATAGATAGAGTAGGGGCCGAAGACAAAATAACTGTGCTCACCCTCATAGTCAAATAGAAACATAACATAGTGTCTCAATACATGGATAAGAGGAAAACATAAATCAAATTCACCTTAATGGAGGACTCACCGACAAGCTTGGAATAGCACCGTCTAGCCACGTGGAGGAGCAGGAGGATCAACTTGGGCACCGGGTCCTACATGGTGATATCATGTAGGCAAGAGTTTGTGTTAGTATGTTTGAATGTACTAATTATGTGGGATGCAATGCAACAAGAGATAAGCTTCATAACTGACATGGATAACAATAGGCAATAGGCATGATATAACAATATGACATGTATAAATAATGTGTAAGTAACACATACTTTAGTAACCCAAGCTCATATAGAATAATATATGTGTAGAAGCGACCAACCCAGATTTCCAAAGTATGAACCCCTTGGTAGGTTAGTGATGTTACTACCCTATCACTTAGGTGGATGAGTATTCACCCTCATCTAGCTGGATGAGTACAAAACCCCATCTCAGTTGATGATGATGCCACCCCATCACCCTGGTGGATGAGTATTCACCCTTATCTAGGTGGATGAATACAAAACCCCATCTAGGTCAGTGAGTACAAACCCCCCATCTCGATTGATGATGATGCCATCCCCATTACCCTGGTGGATGAGTATTAACCCTGATCTAGGTTATCCGGGCTCTTGTCACCCCCCTCCCCGGATCGGGCATAGTCTAATGCAACACTTTATATAAAGTATATCAAATATTCTAATGCAACACTTAACATAGGATTCATCATGTTCATAAGCTCATTTCATCATCATATCATCATTCATATCATATCTCATGCTTTGGGCCTTCATTTTCTCAAGAAACCTTAGCCAGACATTTTATCAAACACCTTGGGGGTGTGTAATAGGAGTAAAATACCATACAATTTAGAGATGAAATCATGCAATAAAATCTATAGAAAAACAATGAATCAGCACCTTGTGACACTGCTAAGACATTCACATCAAAACCCCTCATCAAATCCAACATTAGATCCAAGATTCAAAGCTCTAAACATGCTAAAACAACCATACTTTCATGAACTAAAATCAATGTGCAGTAAATTTCTCAATATATACGACCCACATGTAAAATCAACTTTAAACTATGCATTATTAAGTAAAAGAGGGTTTAGGAACCATGGATGGAAAGACCCAATGGTTCAACACCACAAACCTTAGCTTCAGAGAAGTTCATAGTGAAGGTTGACAATGGAAACTTGAAGCTTGAAGAGAATCCTTAAATCCAGATGAGGGCTTTGAGTCTTGGAATTTGGAGTGACAATATGGCTAAATGTTTTGGGGAGTATTAGGAAATTTTTATAATGATATAAGGCTTAAATTTGACAAAGTATAGATAAAAACATGTTTAGAAAACTTGGGCCCAACACTTAGAGTATTTTGGACCGCACTTTACCAGGGGACAAACACATATCCATGTCCCGGAGAGGATGCAGAGTGGAACTTGTACTAAGCAGCTCCCAGGGCGCGTCGCGGAAGCATCACCAAAAGCTCATTGGAAATTGTCACTTAGATATTCATAATTGCTATTCTTTTTCTCTTAAATCGGGGTTAGACCCTATTTGACCTAATTTTGAGCCCTTGATCACAAATATGAAGTTGGATTTTTGAAATAATGAACGAATTTTTAGATATAAGGGAATCAAAATTCTGGTCATTTTGAGGCACGTTTTTGGTCACTTTTTGGGGTCGTTTCATGTTTGCCATCAACAATTGTATCTTTGTAGGAACCAGATTACCCATATTGAGCTTTTTGAATATTGCAAGAAGAATTAAGTTAATGCTGACTCCCAAATCACATAGTGCTCTAGCAAATACAAATTCCCCAACTGTGCATGGTATGGTGAATGTACCCGAATCTTCACACTTCTACACCAAAGACTTAGTGGTGATGGCACTACATTGTTGAAACTTTTGGGAGAGGTCTTGGCTAGATTTTTGCTTCTTTTTGGCCAGATCTTTCATCCATTTAGCGTGCCCGAGCATCCTTGCAAGAGCTTCAACTAAAGGGATGTTCGCTGATAACTTCTTAAGCATCGCTAAGAACTATTCAAACTTTCCTTCCTCTTTTCTCTTACGAAGATATTGGGGAAAAGGCGACGGTGACCTTGGAACAGTTTTATATGTCTTTAGTTGCTTTTTTGTGTTGTGCGTTTTGGTCTCCTTGGTTACCCTCTTCCTGCGGATTTCATCATTAACAATAGGCATAAGGGGATCAACAGTGTTTTTGCCACTCCGAGTCATGACTGCCATACAATGCCCTTCACTTTTGGTGTTTTGAATCGTGTTGCTTGGCAAGGTACCCTTTTGGCCCTTGGTTCAATTACGATGAAACTTGCCTGAATTGTTGTTCTAGTTGCTTAATTGCCACCGAGTGAGATTTTTTGGTTTCTTTCAGTCCTTTCAAGGTCTCATCTTGATGATCGACTCTCTTCAACAACTTGTCAAACATCTCTTAAATCCTAGAAGCACTTGGCACGGCATCACGGTTGTAGGGTGGTACATAAGGGCCATTCCTATAACCATCTCTTCTACCCTATTTGGCATCTGGCACCCTCTTTTTTTCATAGTAACCACCCTAGTTATCTCTATAAGCCCCATCACCGTTGTAGTTTCAACCTTGATTCCTGGATCCTTGCCTCCAATAGTCCGAGTTGGACCCTTGGGGGTTATTTCGGAAACTCGACACTAAATTACTCACAAAACAAGCATCTTCATCACAGGATGGATCTTTATAGATAGGAGCCTTAGGAGGTTGGTGAGTGACCTCTTTGACGCTTGATTTTGCTTCAAGACCAAGTCCATACTTGTGCGAAGTTGAGCAAGTTGCTCCATGATCTCTTCATTGACCTTTGCTTTCTCATTGTTGGTGTTCACCACACAAAAAGTCTTCATTGCACCTCAATCTCATTGACACCATGCTTTATTGGTTTTAACAACTTGCTCCATCCTTGCGGCTATCAGTGCAAAAGGTTGGTCAAGAAACATGCCTCCCATAATTGTGTCGGCACAAGCTTGACTATTCTCATCAAGGACCCAATAGAAAATCTCAACCAAGGCATCATAAACAATTTTGTGATCGAGGACCATCCTCAAGCATTTGGTAAATATCTCCCATGTTGTGCTAATAGAGTCACCCGACAATTGCTCAAAGTTATTTATTTGATCTTTGCGCTTTAGCTTCTTAGATCTAGGGAAATATCTTTCAAGAAATACTCTCTGAAGCTCTATTCAACTGGTTATTGTATCTGGAGGAAGCTCAGACAACCACAACTGCATTCTCAGTCAGTGATAATAGAAAAACTCATAAACTAATAACATCAAGAGAAAGATTTTGTGTCCCCGTGATACTCTTGCAAACAAAAACCACATTATGGAGATGACGGTGGGGATCCTCTAAAGGTAGCCCTGTGAATAACCCACAGTTTTCAAGCATTTGAATTAATCCACTTGACACTAAGAATTTAGTGTCTGCCGGTAGTGGAGGAAACAGTATAGCACTAGTAATGTCTATGGCCATAGGGTTCAAGCGATATTGGTTCCACCCATAAGCGTTCTCGTTGAAGTCCCTAAGTTGTGGCCTGTTATCCCTTGGTGGTGGATTCTTCTCTCTTCCCATATCATCATTCATATTTATTTCTTCCTCAACTGCGATATCCTCATTCACTTGAGCCATTCTTCTAAAGAGACGATGGATCTCCAAATTGATCGGAGCTAAGGGATTGCCTTGGATCCTTGTTTTGGGCATACAACCTACTACACCCTGCAATGAAAATCAAACAGCAAAAACAAAAACAAAAGTAAAATACAAGAGAGTCTAGAAATTAATACTTGAACTAACTAATAGTGAAATCAAGTCAAAACCTAATCGTATTCCCCAACAACGGCGACATAATTTTTGACTGATGTTTACGCTCCAATAAGAAAGCGGTCGCTGTCAGCGACTAATCTAACCGAAGGTTAGGGTCGAATCCACAAGGAATACAGGGATTGACTACAAGAATTCACTATTAATCATTCCGAGTATATTTAACTAGAATCTCTAAATGAGGGAGGGTTTCTGTGATTCAAGAATAAAAACTAAAATAAACACTACGCTACGATGCGAGAAAACACTCAATTTCAGGTACAACTTGGGAATTATGTTCCCTATGGTTCGTTGACTCAATTACCCTAGACAACATAACTACAATTGAAGATTCGCATGCAGTATGGCAACTTAGCTTCTTCCAGCCTTCTTGTGAAGGTGAAGGTCAAATTTCACCATGGCTCTTGGTCGACAACCATAGTGTGCCAACTAACCGCTACCTATTGTCTCAGTCAAACTCCCCTTAGTCAGGTTTTGTTGATTAGACGCGAACACATCAATCGAATCCTATCATCTACTTCTCCTTTCCTATTCGTCACTACCTTGGTCAGGATCATGATAGTAGATGGAGTTTGGTGTTGTCCACTACCAAACAATAATCACAATGAAGAGAAATAGACAATACATGCAAAACCCCAGTCATAAAAATGCAATAATCTTGGTCATCTCAAACCAACTACCCATGGTTCTCACAACCCAAGTTACGGGTACTTAGCTACTCATGACTAAGGAAAAACCAATAAAAATGTAAAGATAAGACATAGTTGAGAGTTTTACCCAAAGCAATGGAGAATGATTGCACCACAAGTTGTAACCCACAAGCTTGACATATTGAGAATGAAAACAATATGGGATTTGCACTCCCCAAAAGTGGGTTTTCCAAAAGAAAATAAGAATCTAAGCTAAAACCCTCAAGAAATCTTGAGAGAATAATCAAAAGTGATATTCAATGTCTAGAATTTCAAATCTCTTCTCTCCCTCCAAATAAAATCCTAACTTAAAGCATTTATAGTAGTTACAAATTTAGCCCTAAAAATTACACAGAAAAGATAGTTGGCATCTAGTTCTTATCCTAGGTACGACTCATAGTTAGGTTCTTGGCATTTTGGACTCAATTGGTATGACCCACTGCTAAGAGTCATTGCTTGGGCTATGACTTGTATGCTCTTCTCGTAGTCTAGGCCTTTAGTATTTGGTCCAAAGTTTTGGCTCTCTATTTCCTACTACGAGTACACCTATATGAGTCATAGTGAGACCTATGACTCATAGGGTGGCCTAATAAGGCTGACCTCCACTTGGCAGATTTTATATTTTTTCTCTTCATTTTTAGCTACGAGATCACCATACAACTCGTAGCCTAGCTCATATGTTTTATGCTTCAGCAAAATCTACAATTTTTTTCCAAAATCATGCCAACATATCTTTTCTACAATAACAACACAAAAACACATAAAAATCATAAATGGTCGCATTAAGAACTCACAAAATCCCTTATTTTAGGATCAAATGTGCCATATTTTGATAGCACGTCAAATGGTATTTTTGATGGTCCTCTTAATGATTGGTCTAAGCTCCTCTGAAAGATATGCTTGAGAATTAAGTTGATCAGATGATTGATGGCCGAAAGGCCCAATTATGATAGAACTTATGGATTGTTGAGAGTTCTTATGAGATAATTGATCTGATTGATTGAGGTGGATTATCTTGGGTGCATTGAGTCTTAGAAGGAATATCGAGTACCGATATGAGTAAGAGTAAGTATAACTTGAACTCATTAACTACGTGACCAAGTGTAGGTAAGGATTGAACCATTAAATCAGATGTTCCCTCTTGATTGGAAGTCCTTGAAATAATAGCATGCTTAATTGAGCAGATCAATTATGGATCTGATTCATTCTTTACCTGGCAAGTATCGAACGACTGTGGAAACATCAGTAGGATTGTTGTATAATCACTGGCTTGTAAGTGATTATTTTCGGGTAGGAGAAACTCCCAGATAGGTTCTACACTGATATTACTCTGATTTTATTTGGCTGGATTGGATTGGATTGGTATTGATTGATCATATCTACTTTTTATTCTTGTTTTATATAGACATTTGATATCCTAATTGCCTATTTTTTGAATTGTTGTTATTCTACCTATATCTATTCCATTCAGTCATTTTACATACTCGTACATTTCATGTACTAGCGTCCATTTAAACTGTATTATTTTATGATGCAGAGACACGTATTAGAGATCATTAACAGATGCCTCCTTGAGGTTCTATTCGCATTCGGCTTATTTATGAGACCTCCTTGTTTTTGGAGGATTTCTATATTACTATCTTGCTACAAGAGTTTAGATTTTCCTTTATTTGACTTAAGATAGCCATGAACTTGTCATTGGAACCATCTAGATAGTAGAGTTAGAGGCTTCATAGATTCAACAGTGTTGACTTGATGTTGAGACCTTTATCTCTTGACTGATTTCTTTTAAAACCATTCTTTCATCAGAGAATTGAAGTTTTATTGTTGGCCCGTGGCCTCTATATATAGAGACAAATTGATGATTTGATTTGTCTATCTTATTTTCTCTTTATTTTAAGTCTTCCATTGATTGAATGAATATGATCAGGCCAAGTGGTTCGCTTGAGAGCCATCAATGGTTTCTGAGCATCGGTCACGCTAAGGGTACCCCCTCAGGGAATGACATAACGGATGTCTCTGAATAGATCCTTGAGTCTCTACTTGTTTGGATTGTAAATATGTAAGACTTATGAATTTGGGGCTCTGATACCAAATTGTCACAACCCAAAATTGGGGTGTGACGGTACTTGCTAACCTACCAAGGCAAGTCAACCTAAACTCGCTAAGTTCAATACATAATACTAT
Source organism: Solanum clarkiae (assembly GCA_011800125.2). Classification (NCBI taxonomy): domain Eukaryota; kingdom Viridiplantae; phylum Streptophyta; class Magnoliopsida; order Solanales; family Solanaceae; genus Solanum; species Solanum clarkiae. The sequence continues at coordinate 10,599,089 of JAABOM020000092.1, forward strand.
GAGCGGAAGAAATAAAACCTAATAAGCTAGGATAAGCACAGGGTAATCAAGTATACAAACCATCACTGAACTAGTGTCACATATATAAGTCACTAGGCAACAACACTCAAAAGAAAGCACAAGTCTCAGATTTAGTTCTTAAATAGAATATAACATAATATAGAATTTTCGGGGGTCTTCTAAAGAGATGAGCAACTACCTCTCAAAAATCAAGAAGCTCAGTCTGACCGTGAGAGATATAATAAAAAGGATTAAGCTCATAACCTTAAAAAATGTAGCAAAGAGTGAGCGCCAAATAACATGGTACTCAGCAAATGGAAACTAAACCTGAAGTAAAGAAATGAAGAATACAAGTACTCCCATCCACCTAACCACATACCATCAAACAACACCTGCACTCAAAAACATCCCAGTACTCAAAACACAATATCCTCATAGTCCAATCCCCATAACATAGAATGCTCAAGTTACCAACGTATATCACAATCTTTTAATAGTTCAATCCCAAGAATGCACAAGGTTAAAATTACCAATATATATTACAATCTTTCAATAGTTCAATTTCAACAATATATAGGGTTCAAATTACCAACATATATCACAATATTTCAAAATTTCAATCTCAACAATGTGCAAAGTTCAAAGCATTCAATACATCGCACATGGTACATATAATAACTTCAAGATAGAAAATGGTATGAAATGGAGTGAATGTTGTGAAATGTAAACAATGCGATGCAGTGTCAAATAATCATGATGCATATCTATTCTACGATACACATCCACTCATATCCTTAGATCGGAACCCATGGGGCCTCACATGAACCTTGTATCCATCGAAACTATTTTTCTTCGGCATCTACTTACATATCTAGCCGATAGCCGAAACAATTTTCCTTCATCTTTTCTTTTCTTTTATTTCTTTTTTCTAGACAAAACAATTTCTCTTCAACTTTTTATCATCAATGGAACATCAAAAAATATATGCCATCACAACCACAATAATCACTTTCATTAGTATAAGAATATGCAAGATGTTACCATGAATCATTTATTCATAATTCATCAATTGTTTTATTATCCTTCAACTTTTGATTCATTGACACATTACGTAATAATCATAATATAACATAGTTTAACTCTTTCAATTACCCTTAGCCATCATGACTTAAGATAATTCATCATGTGAGTTCTTACTTCACAACGAACTAGTTTCATAATATTCAACAACATATCAACCTACATATTTAGTTCCATCTTTTATATGAAAGATTCAATAGACAATTCCATGTAATATAATTCAAAGTTCAATACTTAGGATATCCTGAACACTTTCAAATTATCAACAATGGCATCACAAGCATATTTCACAATATTATCTCACAAGTCCAAGTCAACAACAATAGACATCATCTCATAATTCAAGTCATATATGACATCATTTCCTCCTTTCTATTATCAAAATCATACCCATTAGAATAGTTCACTAACCCTGAAGTTTCACGTTGCAAGAAAATACTAAGTTCAATCAATTCAACAAGGGTTAGGGTTCACTTGCTCCAATCAATAGCCAAATCAATCAAATGAAAACTAGATAATATAAAGTTCATAAATATTCACAATAACACAATTATTTCACAAGTCAAGAATTCACAATATTTACAACTACTCAATCTAAAATCCCATGATCAAAGCCTATAATAATATAATTCTGCCCCATTTTGTGCCATAAATTACCCAAATCCACATACATAGGATAATACGATGTTCAATGATACTTAACAAAAAGTTAGAAGTCCACTTTTCTTAATCAAAGTCCCAATCAACTCAAATCCAAGTCTTTTCCCTTCTACAATACTCCAAGTCACCACAATCTCGAAGGCCAAACTGTACACAAACTAGCCAACCGAATGAATTAATCCACAAAATCAACTCCAAAACACCAAACCACTATCAAGAATGACATATACATGTCAGAAAGGAGTCAATTGATATCCTTCTTGATAGGAATTAGGTCCGGGGAGAAAATGGTAAAAAATTATGTTACTTTTTGAAAATCCCAAATTTGAAAATAGAGCTCAATATCATGTTCTACATGAAAAATAGAATTTGTGGGTGAAAATTTCACAAAATTTATAGAAATTAAGGGAGAAACTATCATTTAAAGTTTGAATCATGCTCTTAGAAAACCATCAAAATAGGAGGGTTGAAACAATAAATTTCAAGTCAAAATTATAATTTAAATACTGAAAATTAATGATTTAGTGTTTAGGATGTTTGCCAAAACAAAAATTCACAAAAATCATGCTAAAAATTACATTTTCAAGATTTTAGAACTCAAAAATGAAAAAAAAATAGTGGAGTAGTCAAAAATGGGGAAGAAAGAGATATTTTTAGTAATAAAAATAAAAAAAAAGATTTGTTGACCCGTATTGATCGCACATGAACTTGCACCAGCACCATTCAAAACATGCTTTTTGACCCTCGAAATTTATCCAGAACCTTATAAATATGAACTAAGTATGCAACTCTACCAGAAATGGTGTATCAGACTTGATGGAACCATTAAAATTTGCATTAGAGCTTCTAAACTCTGAATATTGACCAAAGTTAAACTATGATCTGAATTAAACTAAAAATATAAATTTGGGTCCAAAATCTCCATTTTAATTCTAAATTCAGTTCCATCAATTCTCGTAGACCAAATTTCACATTTTGAAACCAATGGGATCAACGAAATTGTATTCCAACACCCGAAATTCTAGATCACTTCAAAACTCAAATTTTTGAATTTTAAGCCTATAAAAACTCTTTTTTTTCAAAACTCTAACTTTTCCAAGGTTTTCGAAATTCTACTTTAAGACTCAATCATAAATGACTCAAGACAAGTATAAAGAAGGAAAAATGGTAAGTTTGTCAAAAATACCAAAAATGACCTTCAGGGTCATTATAGAAATATCCTCTGTCAAAATCAGGGTCTTGTGGGTGAGTTCTGGAGAACTATCACATACAGAAAAGGATATGGGTTTATCATCCTTGCTAGAGGAGAATGGTAGCGAACAGGTACCCCTGATGTCAGAGGGGGTCAATAGGGGTAGAGGATCTAGGGTTGACTTTAGGCTTCAAATATTCTAATTTCAGAGGATTATGAAGGGAGTTGAGGGCGATCTGTCAATTTTATGAGAGGAGGGAGTTTCTGTATTTAAGGATGCGAGTTTTTCTGGAGAGGAAGTAGAATGAGACATTGTTGAGGGATCAAAAGAGATACACTACATGAGAGAGGAATTTGAAGAATAAAGATGTTTGAAAAGAAGAAAAGAGCAATGAATTTATGGACATGAAATTGTGTGCCTAGTCCCTTAAGAGCTATGTCTTTTGAGGCTTCAGACTGATTAGGCAACGGTTCAATAAATAAGGAGAGGACACATGGCCTATCTGACACCCTTAATGATTATTTTCAAAGTTGTAGAAGAAATACTAATCTTTGAGTAGGAACCTGGCCTCCCTCAAACTACAAATATTCTATGTACATTCTCCCTACTACACTTTAGCATATATGATAGTGTTATGCGTGTATACCTACACAGTTAAAATTTGAATTCAATTAGAATTGTGCAACGATATTCAGATATCTATCCTCAAATTTTAGTCAAAAAGAGATGAGTGGATCAATGAGGCTACACAATCTTGTTCAAATTTATCAATCCCGACCTCATCCGATTCCTTTCAAATTTATCTCTGCTCAGAGGTTTTGTGAAGATGTTAGCAATTTGGTCTTTTGTCTTACATAACTTCATATAGATGTTCCCTTTTCAACTTTGTCCTTTAGAAAGTGATGCCTCACGTCAATATGCTTTGTTCTCTTATAATTCACTGGGTTTTTAGCCATATTGATAGAACTTGTGTCGTCATACAGTAGTGGAATTGTTTCCAACAAGACACCAAAGTCCTCCGATTGTTGTTTGATCCATAACAACTGAGAGTAGCAAGCAATAGTAATAATATATTCAGCTTCAACAGTAGACAAAGCCACAAAGTTATGTTTCTTAGTTCCTCAAAGAGACGAATGACGAACCTAGAAAATGAGCCATACTAGAGGTACTTTTTCTATCAACCAGATACCCTGTCAAGTCAACATTTACATACCCCAACAAATCAAAGGAGTCACTAGCAGGATAGAAAAGCACCAAGTCGTTTATTCCCTTCAAGTACCTCAGAACTTTTTTTGTTGCCTTTAGATGAGATTCCTTTAGACGGGCTTGAAATCTTGCACACATTCCCATACTGAATATAATATCAGGCCTACTGGTTTTCAGATATAGCAAAGATCCAATAATGCCATGATACATTGTCTCATTCACTTTGGGACCAGATTCATTAGTGTCAAGTTTTCAACTAGTTCTAATAGGAGTATCAATTGATTTTGCCTCTATCATATAATACTTCTTATGCAAGTCTTTGATGTATTTTTCTTGATAGATATAGGTTCCTTTTGTAGTTTTCTTGATATATATAACCCAGAAAGAAGATAAGTTCTCCCATCATGCTCATCACAAATTCACTTCTCATCAGGTCCCCAAATTCTTTGCAAAGAGAGTCAGAAGTAGCACCAAAAATAATATCATTAACATAAACATGTACTATCAACAGGTTTTTGCCACTTGACTTTAGAAAGAGAGTGTCATCAATTTTCCCTCTCTTGAGTCAATAAGCAAGCAAAACCCAGAGAGGCTTTCCTACTAGGCCTTGGATGTCTACTTCAATCTATAGAGAGCCTTATCTAGTTTCATAACATGATCTAGAAAGTCAACATATTCAATCACAAGAGGTTGCCTTACATTAACTTCTTCCATGAGATTCCCATTTAGAAAGGCACTTTTTATATCCATTTGGTATAACTTGAATTCCATATAGGTATAAAAACCAATAAGGATTCTGATAGCATCTATACTTGCACTATGAGAAAAGATCTCCTCATAATCTATCCCTTTCTCCTGATTGAGTCCTTGAACGACCAACCTAGACTTGTCTTTGGTAATGACTTCATCCTCATCAAGTTTGTTTCTATAAACATACCTAGTCCCAATAATGGTTATGTCATAAGGCCTTGGAACTAGATGTCATACTTGACTTCTTTCGAACTTCAACAGTTCCTCTTACATAGAGTCCACCAAATTAGTATCAAGTAGTGCTTCTTTGACATTTTTTTTGGGCTCTATGGATGATAAGAAGGCTGAAGAAGACATAAGGTTTCTTGTTTTAGATCTAGTGTTTATACCAAAATCTAAAGGAGAAATAATATTATCCAAGGTATGAGATAATTTGTGCTTTCTCCTAAATACTCTTTCAGGTTGTTGGTACTCTTTTAGGCTATTAGACTAGCTCACTTTTTGCTGCTGAAATCTCTCTATCAACTCTTCCTTCGTGTTCAGGCTGCTGAGGACTCGTTTCTTTTGCATTTGCAGGTAACTCAGAAGGTGAACCAGGTCCTCTCAATTGTTCCTTTCTTGTAACACCTTTTCCTTCACCATCATCATGTTGAGATGGAATATCTTTAGTTGGATCATCCATCACACTATCTCTTTGTATTTGAAGCAACTCTTCCAATCATGAATCTTCCTTTTCATTTAGATAATTTAGCTTTCCAGATTCATCAAATATTAGATGCACACTTTCCTCAAAACAAAGTATTATTTCACTAAAAACTTTGTACGCTTTGCTAGATGAAGGGTTTTCAACAAAAACTCCCTCATCACTTTTGGAATCGAATTTACCCAGCTCTCTATTCCATTGTTTAGCACAAAGCACTTGCGGGCGAATTCCCTCAGATAATTTAATTAAGACGTCGATTGAATAAAATGTCATAAGTAATTTTATTGATGATGGACCTGGCAAAAACTTGTTAGTAATATAACATGTATGGTTGATTATCTTAGCCCAGAAGTTTTAATGCAGTCAAGAGTACACATTGTTCTTCTAATTTCTATCAATGTATGATTCTTTCTTTCGGCCAGTCTATTTGCTATGGAGTTCTTAGTGCTGAGAAGTTATGGTGAATTCCCTCTTCTGAATAAAAGTCATCAATCTGGGAATTCTCAACTTCTATTTCATGATCCAACTTGATCCCAACTACCTTGCAGTTAGTCTAATTTTGAGTTAACTTGATGAAGGCTATCACCACATCTGCCACTTTATCCTTGGTTCTCAAAAACATGGTCCAGGAGAATCTTGAGAAATCATCAAAACAATGTAGCTTTTACCACTTATGCTTTGCACTTTCACTGGACCATAGAGATTTATATGAATAAATTCTAGTGGTCTTGAATAGCTTACTTCCTTCATTAATTTGAAAGAATTTTGAGTTTGTTTCCCTTTGACACAAGCATCACAAACCTTGTTATCACCAAATTCGATCTTTGGAAGTTCTCGAACCAAGTCCCTAGCAACAAGCTTATTTAGTAGAGAAGTACTGACATCTCCCAGTCTTCTGTGCCACAAATCACCAGTTTCATCTTAAGTCGTGATACATGTTACATTATCACCTTGAGCTAAGATCAGCTATATACAAGTTATTGTATCTCTTGGCTTTAAGAATTACTTTTTTGGTTGACGGTTGATAACAAAACATCATATAGGAACCTAACCTCATTTCACTTATCACAAATTTGAGAGACACTCAAAAGACTGTACTTTAACTCTGTCACATATTACACATCTTCAATTGAATTTTCAAGAGATTTTCCAGTTCTTCCAATTCCCAGAATGTAGCCTTTCTTCTAATTTTCAAAAGATATACTACCCCCTTGTAACTCTTTCAAAGAGAGGAAGTTTTTAGTCCTTCAGTCATATGGTTGGAGCATCCATTATTCATGAACTAATATTGACTACTTCCTCTTGACTATTCCTGCAAAGGGCTTATTTGTTAATTGGGAACCTATTTTTGTCTGAGATTCCAAAAAGTAGAAAGAGGCAGAATCAAGTACTTCTTAGTCCAAGAGGGCAGTTTTCTGTTACCATTGACAAATCTAGAACCTGATCCCTTGCTCGAATTTTTCTTCACAAAATCAGTAACATGTGGTGGATGTTATTGTTTTCTTATAGTACTTTTAAAGCTTCACAATCTCTCTTTTAATGCCCATTTCTACCACAATGCAGACACACTAAGTTATCTGAGATAAATATATACTTGCTACGAGGATTAAAAGGTGGATCAACCTTGTTCACATAACCTAGATATCTTTCTTCATTGTTCCTTTGATTTGTCATGTCAAACACGAGCTTTGAGGAAGCTGTTCATTTAACTAACCTACTCAGTTCATCTTTCAATTTTAAGTCCTTTTCTAATTGAGCATGCCTTTCCAAGGACATCATCAATCTTAGCTCACAATATTTTAGTTTTTCTTCAAAAGCCAGTTCAACATCAATAGCTTTACCCTTAAGCTTTATGTTAGGTTTTGAGCCATCTTCTAACAACTTCAAGAGATAAATTTTTCAGTTTCTAGAGAAAAGTTTTCTTCTTCCAAATGAGACATTTGGAAAGCTAAAACAGTTTTCTCATCTTGAGTTACATCAATGCTATTATTTAAGAAATTCTTTTTAGCGGTCAGTTCATATAGTGAATCAGTCAATACACAAGCAAGTGTTTTTCAGCTTCTTCGCAAAATAAAGATTCAGATTTTTTTTAGGTCAAATAGAGCTATCTCCTCCTCAACTTTATCATCATATTTTTTCATAAAGGCAAACAGGTTGTCAAAAACATCATCATCATCTCTCAGTGCTACCAAGAGGCATTTTCATGTTGTTCAGACTTTTTAGATTCACTTGAAATATTTCTCCAAATAGCTAAGGCCTTCTTCACCACCAAGTCAACAGTTGTTTTCCTTCTGAATTTTTCAAGTATCTGGTCCCTGCTTCTATCATTTTCAAACTTAGTGATTTCCTTGTGTTCAATCATGTTTTGAGGACAATCTCTAACATAGTGTCCTGATTTTCCACATCTATGATATAGCTCAACATTGTAAGAAGCTCTACCAGCATTGCTTCTCTTTCTAAATCGACCAAGTTTTTTCACGATCTTTCAAATCTATGAGTTAAATAATCCATATCCAACCTTTCCTCATCGGCATCACTTTGAGCAGATTTTAAAATTAATGACTTGTCCTTTTTGTTATTCCTTTTTTGCTGAATCGTGCTATTTGTTCACCTCATGCATTCGAAGATTTCCAACGGCCACATCTATGGTAAGGGTCTTCAAGTCTTTAACATCGTTATAAGATCCACCTTGCTCTCCTCTGATTTAGGTAGAACTCTCAGAATCTTCCTACGCTGCTTGCTTTGACTAATGGGTTCTCCTAGATGTCTAAGCTTATTGATAATAGAAGAGAACCTAGTATATATGTCATGAATGGTCACCTTCCTTCATTAGATTCTCATATTGAGAAGTTAGCATATTAACCTTAGACTTTTTGACCTGTTCAGATCCCTCGTGGGAATTTCTCAGATAGATTTATATCTCCTTTGTTGATTGACATGTTTAAATCCTATTGTACTCTTCCGCACCTATTCCACACACAAGCAATTGTTTGGCCTTGTAGTTTTTCCCAATCTTTTTCCTGCTAGCTTCATTGTAGTGCTAATGAGTCTTGGGAACAATTTTTGTACTTCACTTTCCTTGACTTCAACAGTAGATATATATGGATCATCTAAGACAATTAATTTTCTATAGTTTACTATCTTCAACCATGAGAAAATCATGCATGCGGGTCTTTCATCAGCTATAGCACTATCCATTGAATCTTGATGGTCTTGTTGATGATTGTGTTTTTTCTAAGTCAAGTGGAGCAACCATCTTCGTACAAGAGTATCTCTAGGTGTTAACCAATTAGAGACCTCTACTTTTGATACCAATTGTTGAAATGTGTACGTATAGTACAGTTTGGGACTAGGTCCCTTAATATAGTAACAGTATAAGAGTGGAAAGACAACTAATAAACAAACAGTAAGAACACTAGATTTTATGTGGAAAAATTCCTTGCTCAAGGGAGAAACAATCACGACCTATTCCATAGGATCTTTAAAATTCTAAAATCCACGAAGATGCAAGAGCAATGTAGTCAAATACAACTAGTTGTTAACTTGCACTACCCCTTCCATCCCTTTGCTTGTAACAACCTTATTACAAGACTTAGAGCATCAACAGAGTAGTTATGTGTTTGGTACCTAAGTGTTGGAAAAAAGTTGGTTAATGTGTTTGAGCATACAAAATTTTATAAAGTTTTAATGCTATTAACCAAATAAGCCAATCCAAAAAAGTTATTAATGTGTTTGGTACCTAAATGTTGTTAAACACTTTTTTGATTAAAATGACTGAAGTAACCTTAAGTTGTAACACATTATAAAATGCTAATTATTTCTCTAAATTTTTGTTTCTGACTTAAATTAGATTAGAATTAATTTATTTTAATCCATCTTTAATATAAATTGATTATATAAGTTAATATATATGTGTAAGTTATTTAGTTTTTAAAATATATAATTTTGATAAAATAAATGAGATATTAGTATTTTTTTTAATTATATTTATAATAAGTAATGACTGTATTTATTTTTGATCATAAATAATTTATTAAAAAATAAAATAAAAAGAAAATAATTTAGAAGAAAAAAAAAGAAAGAACAAGAAAAAGAAGAAAAAATACGAAGAAGGAAAAAAATGGAAGAAAGAAAGAGCACGAAGAAAAAATGAATAAAATTTTTAAAAAGTAAAAGAAAAAAACAGAAAAAAAAAGTAAGAGCAAAATAATATAAAAATAATAAAAAAACATTAAAGATAAAAAAATAAATTTATTGCTTTTTAACTTAAAAGCCAAAAACTATAAGTTAAGAATTCTAGCTTATAGCTTCTGACTTATTTTAATCATTTTAGTTTAAAAATAAATATTTATAAGCACTTTTTTTAATTTACCCAAATACTCAAAAAATATTTAAAAACTATTTTGAAATAAAAACACTTAAAATAAGCCAAATCAAACACTCTTAACCCAAAAAGAAAAAAGTAGGACGAAACCAACTTTTGACTTTTAACTTTTTTTAAGCTCAACTTTAACTTATTTTAAGTCATTTTAAAATTTGCCAAAACACTAAAAATTTAAAAGTAAATTTGATTAGCTTTTAAGCTAATCTACTTTTGCATAAAAGGAATATATCGATTTTACTTTATCGAGGGATCATTCCCTACATACAAGTTCACGCAGTCAGGTAATGACAACATTAAGTACAACACCATGTTTCTTAAGTTTCCTACCTATCATGGAAAAGCGCTCTTACATTAACCAACTAAACATGAAGAGAGACCATATAGTCTATTGTAGTGAAATGAAAAAGCTGCTACACATAACTAATCCGTCTTTTTGTCTACGTGTTTTATTGTGTACGTAGCTTGTGAGTGCTCATGTGCAGCCAACTTGGAATCAACCTCACTCCTCTGCCTGAAGTACCTCTCGAAAGCCCGTGGAAGAAATTGTGGAATCAAGAAAACAAACAGACTGATTGAAAAATATGCCAAATTAGCCACTGCCAGTCCCTTCCCAAAACAGTACCATGCAACGTCCTGAAAACAATAAAGGAACTAGGTGAACAAAATCAATCAATTTCTTTAAAATCAAAGATCAGGTCATATTGAGTTGAAGTTAATTATTTGACCATCTTGAGTGTTAATTTTACCCCCACAAGCTCCATTCAAGCTATATAAAAAAGAAAAAGATGCAAGTACGTACCTTGAATTGTGCATTTGGGGGCAGTGTCTTGTTGATCCACATGTCTCGTATCCAATCAATCAAGACAAAGATCCTCCGAGCTGTATAAAGCAGGGGAACAAGTGCTCTAACGGGAGGAGAAAAGAGGGACAATCTCAGTTAGAATTTGAATAGAAACCAAGAACAAATGAGAAGTGGCAGAGCGAACTGCATGCTGATCACCCCTAGCAAATCCACCCAAAACATATGCCGACGGCATAAACAATCCAACACTAGTGCCAGCAACCATATAAAGACGGAAAAACCGACTTCCCTGAAATAATATTTCTTGGGAACAAGTAGCTGTGCCAATTGATGGAAACACAAAGCGCGAAAGAAGGAAAAGATATGCAGATGCAAGAGCTGGAAAAATTAGATCAAGCAGAGGTACCAGACCACTGGCTGAGAAAACCATAATGAAAGCTACTAATTGTAGTTCAATTACTCGAAGTGACCCCATTACGCCCACACCTACGTTTTGTTGCTCAGGTTTTCTTGCCGAAGATGTGCTTTCGTCTGAACCCATAGCTAAGGCAGCCCCTGACATTTTTAATTGTCTTCAGATTCTAGTTTTCCTAATTTACCTGTCACCCAAACAATAGAAACCTTCAAGTTTTATGTCACAAATAACACTCATAGTTTATAGCATGTAGCTTGAATCTATTTAATTATTATATTAATAAACAACTAAACTATTTATTGTAGTACAAATAGGGCTGCTAAAAGGGATGGTATACGCTCCATTCAATCCATTTCAAATGGGTTGGTTATACAATCATTTAAAAAAGAATTAATCCATATTATTTATTATGAAAGATAGATAACATACTAGTATTCATCAATTGCACTGTCTTAAAGTAAGCAATAGTGTAGGAGCATCTGAAAAATAGTCTAATTAAGTGTGTGTTTTGTACCAAGAAAAATATTTCTTAAAATATTTTTTAATTCTCAAGTTTGGCTTATCTAAATGTTTTGAAAAACTTCTTTTTAAATCATCTTTCTTTCCTCTGACATCAGAAGAATGATTTCCATGATAAAGAAAGGTTAAAAAATTCAAAATTTCCTTACATCAAAAAATATATTTTCTAAAAGAACATGAAAAATATTTTTCTCTGTACCAATTATACCCTAATAGGAGAAAACAATCTTGTAACCCGAAAGTAATTATTTCTTTACCGAAGTCGGAACCAAGAAATAATGTAAATAATATGAATACTTATATTACCCATTAAAATTACTCATATTTTTATCCGTATCAAAATGGATCGGATCAAATATTTTATTCATTACTCGTTTAAAGTAGTGAAGTTAAAATCCTAAAACTGAACATCCTGTATTCCTTCGTTTGTGTAATTGACTTGGTTATTCACATGTGATTCAAGAACCTGGTTCTACCGTGTGCTAGGGGTAGATGTCTTTTCATCACCTTTTCTTTGAATAGATTATATATATTAATACTTGTAAGTAGGAAATAAAATAAATCCGAAGAGACTTGAATGGGTGCACCATATAAGTATTTCATGTTATTAAACAAAAATGCGTAAAACTTAAAGAGTTTGGTGTGGGGGAATGGACCTGAAACCAGAGTGCGTAGCGTCACATCAAAGTTCAAACATAGCAAATTCCATTATTTTGCATCAGCAATTTCATTTAAGACTAATTTCATTATAGCCAAGAGCTGAAAGAGCCTCAAATTTGATTCAGTGATACTTCCGTTGGGCTTGTACATTTGTCTCTTATTTTTATCTTTTTAATTTTATAAAAAGATGGATATTTTTACCTTCTTTTCTACAATTAATTAATGACATAGATTCTACTTACTTCATCAATAAAAGAGAGCAGAATAGGAAAACCATCCAACTGACATATGGGGAAATAGTTGTATTAATATGTCGGACAAATAAGAATTCAATTTGTAAGTAAGAAAGAAGGGGGTGTATTTTTTTTGATTTTTAAAAAAGAAAAATCTTATTTTCTAAATCATTGTACATTTAAATTTGAAGTAGAAATTTTGTGTCTAACTCTAAACAATCCTTAACTAAATTTATCTTATTATATATGTATTATTTATTCCAACAAATAATATAAAAAAGGAGACAAATATTCCATTTCAACTAAAAAAAAAGCATCGCACTAAGTAGAGAAGAAAGAATGAATACGAGTAATAAAACAAAGTTTAAATGCTTTGAGAAAGTGAAAAAAATTAAACTTACAGTAGCAGAAGAGGAGCGAGAAATTGCAGACTATTGCATTACATTATAAGATAGACAAAAGGAGATTGATGAACTTCGTTTTTGTGAGATCTCCTCATACCCCAGCAATTGACACGTGTAACAGATTATATGTCTCTAACGGTGTACGTGGAAGTCTCTCAAACACTTAGTACCCTACAACAGTAGCATGTATACCCTTTTATTACTATACTAAAATACGAATATTCTTATTTACGCAATATTTTGTTTAAAAATTGACTTATTGAAAAATTCATCTAAAAATAACCATAAATAATAAATATTTTCACTGTTTTATTTTATAATCACAAAAATTAAACTGTTTAGATCATGCTGGTATTAGCATTTTAGTATTAATTTTTAGGAAAAATTATAATAATACACGACTAATATTTACATATTTTTTAAAAATATCAATTCTTTAATTTAATTATATTTTTCCCATCTTTTCAACTTTCTATCCACCTTTATTGATAATACAAACCCATGCCGTCATTATACCATAACTAACACCTATTAATTAGGTGTCAGTTTCAATCTTTTCCTAATTAATAACTTGATTACCTTTTTAACATTTATAATAAAAACTAATTGTAAAATCCTAAAATTATATTAATATATGGTTTCCCTCCTTTTCCATTCTAGAATCAATTCCATTTCCAATAGTTGTCTTCTCCATCTAAAACTCTCTATGGCTATGTAGGATTCTCCTTCATCATCACACCACACAACAATGAAACCCACAAATATCGAAGATTCAAGCAAAAGCCAAAGCGGTGGTACGCTGTCATCACGCACTAGGAAAAAACGAGTCTCCAACTCCATGGATGTTGATTTTGAGGCACCCACACCAAAATCAAGCATGTAATCTCAGAATAAGTGGAAGAAGAGAAAGGAAAAAGAATCCCAACAAAAAAAGGACAAAAATTAAACAAAAAAACCCAAAAAAACTCTCAAAGTCACATCACAACCACCATTGCCAAAGGTTACAATTTTTTTCTAGTGTTGTTGTTTTTCTGTTCAACAGATCTTGTATCAAAACTTTTGGATTTGATGGGGTGAATAAGCGTCTGTTGAATGTTGTTGCTAAAGATTTTTTAAATTTTTGTATCAGTTATGTAGGGTGTGCCCCAAATATTTATTTGCATCAATTATCAATAAATCAAAAGCATGTTTCTTTTTTTTTTCTCAACACTATATCAGTATGCTTTGTTTTTTGATATTTGGATATTGTATCAGTTATTGTAACAACATTGGAAATATATCCAGACATGTACCAACAAACAATATATTTTGCATCAACAGTTGCAAATAATCAAAGTTTTTGTATCAGTATCTCAAAATTTATATAATTTTATCATTACTTATCCATTTTGCTACAAGGATAGGAACATTGATACAAATTTTAATGATTTTCACATGTATATAATTGTATCAACATGCAGATACTTGTTTTTTTTCCAGTACTGATACACTCTGTATATTTATCTTGGAACTGATACAGTATTACATTTGAGTCTTAATGTGTATCAACCAGCAGTGAATTATTTTTTATTTGACCACTGATACACTTGGCACATTCATATTGGTACTGATACATTGTTACAATTGAGTCTTAATGTGTAACATTATACCCATGTCATTGCAAATTATTATTAGCAACGAATTGCCTTCAACCACATACCTGATCAATAACTTCTTTCTGTTTTCGTCCACGATCAACTCCACCGGGATGGCTGCTTGTAAATTTATAAATGATATATTTTCTCCTACTACTATTCCATCACTCTTATACCTTACATAGACGATATCATTTTCCCAAATTCCTAAATGTCGCAGGAGGATTGATACGTTCATGGCGTTTGAATATGTGAAAAAAGCCTAATACGTTTTCTTGGATTATTTTTCAGATCATTTTTTTAATTTGAATTTTTTAAATTCCTTGTCTGTTACACATTCATAGCTAATCAACTAAAAAATTTCAAGCGTTGACGCGTGAATTGGGGGATCAATTTTTAATTATAGTAACACTTCCTTCTTTAACTCAACTACTTAAATTTTACCTATTTTTTCGCCTTGTCTCAGTGCTCACGAGATGTATCAACTTATCTTAAAAAATAGAATTTTCCTTCAATATAATAAATGTTGGGAGAGGATGAAATTAGTGCCATAAAGTATGGTATTTAAATAATTTATACTAATTTTTATGATATTAATTTTCTTTAGTTGTGAGACTGAAGTGTTGCCTGCTCATGTTGCTATTGATCCGTCATTGATGAGAACTTCTTTTGGCTGGCGTTGCGAATTTAATTTGGTGCAGTACTTTATTTGCAGTCGGTGTGCAGATATCTATTATCTATTACCCACAGAATATCTATCATCTATTATGCGCGTAAGTAGACATGTTTTGATCGACATGCCTACTTCAGCTATCTGCTTAAGCAGGTAGTTAAATAGATAGTTATCGATTGACGTGTTTGCTTAAGCACACAATTGCCGATTGTCGTGTCTATTTCAATTGCTTATTTTTATTTTATCATTTCTATTAATTATTTCCTCAGTTGTTTCAATTGTGATTTTATAATATTACCCCTAATAAATCATTTCCTTTGCTAATTCAATTATGATTTTACTATATCACTCTAATAAATTATTTAAGTTATACAAATATTAGAATTAGGATGAAACAAACACAAAATGATAAATCATGTTTTTATTTTAAAATTACAAGTAAATTTAAATAACCATTTTAATATATTTTGATGATTATGTTTGTGTCAAAAAGTGAGTATTTTTTTAAAAGATAATGTAAATAAACAAAAAAGGTTCATGGATATTACTTGAAATGATGTAAAAAGTACTACATGTCACAAAAATTACCAATTTAAAATTTAAAAGATATATAAAAAATTTAAATAGTTCTTGAAATTTTATTAATGCTACAAAATTTGGGACAAAAAGATAACATACATTATTTGAAATTTATACAATTCGTATTATAAATTACAACATATCAAGAATTTACAAAATATATTTAAAAAAATCTATTAATATCAATAAATTAAGATTACAAAATAACATATGTTTGACCCGTGTTAACACGAGCTCTGATAACTAGTATTACTATAAATTCTTGTGTGCAACAATTCTCCCAAAGCCGTTGGTGGCATTATATCTTTACGCATTGTATTTTATTATTTATTTTACATCATATTTTGTGATTTACATAATTTTAAGCAATTTATTTTTTATTTACTTTTTTATTTTTTCTTCTTTAGTGTAAGAAAGAATACTTCACTTGTCTTTCTGTGATTTTGAGTAGAATAAAATAGAAAATGGATAAAAGTTAATTAAAAAGAAAGTTCTTATAGTTGAAGGGTGATGAGTTTTCATGTGAAGCTCCGAACTCAATTTTTATTCAAAATTTGTTGAGTTATACAATGTCGTAGACTGTTATATCCTGGAAAGGATAAACTAAGAAGATTACTATTGAAATGGGGAAAAGTTTTATGGTAAAAGACTTGAATCTCCTTAAAGAGAGCGAAATATTTGTGTCTCAGCCTAAAGAGATTTTATTTTCCTTATTTCACTTTTCAATTGTTATTTGTAATTTTTTAATATTATACTGCTCTTTATTTTAACTGTTACTATATTGTTTTTTATTTTCCTTGGGATAGATATTTAGAGTAATAGGTTAATAAGTTAGTAGGGTTAGGTTTGTAGGGTTAGGTTAATAGGTTGTTGCCTGGCTGTTGAGTATAGTAGGGTATTAGGTTAATCATGCCTTTATATCTTGTGTTGCCATTATTCGTCTTGTATATGTCAATTTTATTGTATTTGCATACCATCATGTGTTTTTAGCATGAATCGCTCTGTGTATTTACTTTTCTTTCTTCCTTGTCTTTCATATCTAGTTTATTCTGCTTATGGATTTTTTAGACGAGAGTTTTCAGGAAACAGCCTCTCTACCTCTATGAGGTAGCGGTAAGGTCTGCGTACATTCTACCCTCCCCAAACTCCACTTGTGAGATTCCACTGGGTATGTTGTTGTTTGTCCTTGGGATGGATATATATGAACTGAAAGTCTTTCGCAAATAATCTCTCTATCTCTATTAAGTAGTGGTAAGGTCTGTATATTGCTGTTTGTATTTGTAATTTTGTAATTTTATAATTTTCAACAATAGATCATAAATTTACAAAAGTTTTTTAATATCATGTCAAGCCAAATAATGTTACATAAAATAAAATGAAGGGACGATTTATATATGAAGTGGCCTTAGCTTGCAACAAATAAAATTATATTTCTATAATTCATAATTGTCTAATTTATTAATATTTTTTATATTGTTTCATTATGTTTTTAATTAAATATGCTCTTTCGAGCCAATTTTATTCAAAATATCTCAATGAAATATAAAAAGAATTGTTATGAGGCCAAAACAAAATGAATCATACCCATCGGCCCACCTTACTTTTGCTACAAATATCTAACTCTATCAGATCATCTTGTTTCTTATTCCTTCCTTATTTATTGGTCTTCTCCATATGATGTCTTTGGAAGCTGCGACAAATCCAACCTTTCAGTTTTTCTGTTATGTGTTTTCAATCATCTCCTTGATGTTGTTCTTGCCCTTTACTTCAGCTTTCACAGGTAAGCCCTCTCCTTCAATCCCTTGTTTCCTTTTTTATTTTTTCTTAATCTACTCTGCTTGTAGCTTATTGTTCCATTGGAAATGGATATACAACAAATGACTACTGAGGTACTTGACCTAGTATTCTATTGTTGTTATTCTATGTAAGTCCTTTATCTGACCTCCATTTTTTTCTCCTTTTGACATTTCTTATGCGCATTTAACTTGGTATTTAGTTGGAGAAGCAAAGGAGATAATCAGGATGCTCATGCCTTCTCCTTTCTGAAATCTTCAATGGATACAATGTTTCTATTTCAAGATCTATCGTCAAGTTCTCCTTTTTTCCTAAAGCTATTTTTTGGTAAGCTGACATGGCATAGATAATAGGAGATATTATGGCTCACAGTTTTAAATGCTCTTTTTTTGGAAAATCATGCATTCGTGCATATGTTGTCTGTGATCTCCTACTTCTCTTTTGTGCTCCTTTAATATATTAATCTCCATGGGAACTAATTCTCCTTGATCTTCGCCTAAGTGTTGATATTTCTGCCTTATCAATATTCAGAATTCTCCTACATGCATTTGGTAGTTGTTGAAATGTGTGGCGTTGTATTGTCTCCCTATAGTCCAGTGCAAAATTGACCATTTTATCTGCTAATTAATTAGATTTGCTATAAATTTGCTTGATGATGGTCTAAGTGTAAGAAATGAGTTGTTCTATTTGTTCTATTTCTTCTTTTATCTGCTCAGAAATCTTCCATTCCTTCCTTATTATCCTTTGTAAAACAAGTGACTCGATTTCTATAATAATCTGTTGTAATCCCGTGGTCCTGCAATACCTTAGTCCATTAAGAATGGCCCTTGTTTCAACTTCCATATTAGTCATTACTCGTAGCTCCTTGGCTTCTACATACAATAATTTTCTCGTCTGTTCCTTATACAAAATCCATATGAACATCATTTAGGATTTCCTCTACATGCTCTATCAGTGTTGCATTTTATTTACCCATCATCTAAAAAGATCCATTTTACTAGATAACAATGTAGTTTTGGCCTGTAGCTTTGTAGTACTTTGATCATACCCTACTAATCCCTTTGAATTTTAATCCATGGGAACCTTGTCTTCATGAAGTACTATATCATTTTTTGGCATTTGTAGATGAGATTGTAATGATTTACATATCTCCCGTGATTTCTAGCATTCCTTCTTTTCCGCAATTCCCACATGATCACCATAGAGACTGCCTTATACACTAGCCGAAGTTTTGTTAGAGCTTATTGCTTCAGCCAACTGATGAGGTGCTGTAGATGGACTCCCTCCACTCTAACAACTGTACTGGAAGTAAAGTACTTTTATAGCTTTTGGTCCATAGAAGCTATTAGAAAAAGATGAGACATAGTCTCTTATTCAAATTTCTAACAATAGTAGTATCTTGATGCTAGATTAATTTTCATCCTCATCAAGTTATCTTGATGCCAATCTTCTTTTTCCACACTCTCCAGTGAAAAACATTAATGTTAAAAGCGAATTCATTAATTTGTATATTATCCACCTAGATCAATTCTTTCATTCTTCCTCTCAAACGTTGATAGGATGATTTAGTGGTAAAGGATCAATTATTACTTGCAATACATCCTTTTAGCACTGGATTAATATTATGGATAATATGTTTTGTCATCTCTTCAGAAAGTACCTCCTTTAGTCTCTTTGTATCTCATCTCCCTTCTTTGATGAAATCTTTGACTTTTGAATCTTGTTCTATCCCCTTTACTTCAATAAAACACAATGCATAATAATTAGACGAATTATCAAATCAGAAATCAGAGTTCCTAGAATTAAGTTGTCACTACATGTCATGTTCAACTTTTTCCTAATAGCCATCATTTGTTTCCACACATGTGACCTCCCAATTTCCTTAACAATGCTTGGGTGGTCCTTCTTACAGTATTTGTTCCACATAAAGGTGCTTCATATTGAGGTTGTTGAGGTTCTAAATTTCCATCACAAGTTATCACATAGGGCATTTGAGATATCATATTGTAAGGACCCACATGTTGTAAGATGTGAAAGTGCCTAACAGATGAAGTCTGGAAAATTTTCTAAGTATAAATGGTTTCACAAAAAAGTGTATGACCGTGAAATGGAATACGGGCCGTACATGGGTTTCATGGATTTGAAGGTGCAATTTTAGTACCTCCAGTTAAGAGAGCCACCAATGGACAAAGGTAACTACGGAGCGTAGGTTATTTCACGAGCCGTAACTTGTGCTCGTCGAATGGAGGGAAGACTTGGCAGAAAATAGTTTTTCTGAAGTTTAGAGTACGAATTGACAACACAGCTCATAGATTCGTTGATGGGTAGTAAGTAATGTCATGGTTTAAAATTTTAGAGACATTTCCTAAGGGTCCAAAAATTTACCAGGATGAGACTTCTTTCCACGACCCATGGACTGGACTATGACTCATAATTGGGGTCTCGTGGTCTGGTTTAACAACTTTCAAGAAAAGGCAATTTCGATAGTTCTAATATTATAAATCTATACCACATCATTGAAGTCCGCAAATAAGCCCTTGTCATCCCTATACAATCCTAAACTACTCTATTCTCTTCATTCAAAAATACCTTAAGTCCTAAGTTCCTCCCAAATGCTCCCAAGCCTCTCCAAGACTTTCATGAAAGGAGTCCAAACTAGAGTTTCAGATTTTGCTCATTCTCCAACAACATTTCCATATCGAATCACACCAAGATATGTGGATTTTGATTTGTGGAGAATTTTTCTCCACAAAGCTCAACCATTCCTCTTCTCCATATATTTTCCAAGTCATGGTAACACATGATAATTTTATGAACTCTTTTATATGATGATATTATGAAGAGATTTATGCTATTTTGCCTTTATACACTATGATATTATGAGATGTCATGGAAAAATATATGATTTAAATGAGGGTTTAATGATGCCCAAACAAAGCTTTATCTGGTTGTCGGTGGTTTACCTTGAACGACTCTCAAATGATTCTATTTTACTCCTCTCATGTTATTTATTCTCAAGTTGCATGATTTTTAGTATATGTACATCTACCCACCATATTTTGACCAAAGCTATATGCCAAGTTTCTTATGTTGATAAAAGCCTTATAGAAAGATACATGAACTATTAATGTTATGAATTTTGAAGAACTACTACGCATACTATGAACTATGAGAACATTGTGAAAGATATGAATGATATGAAGTACGATCTTTGATATTAAGAAACTTTGGTTTTGATGAGCTACTCTATGATAATATTATGACATTATAAGACATTTGTGTATTATGACGATGAGTAAGAATTGAGTATTTCTTGGGATTATGACCTAGCACCGATAGGCCTTGGTAGATAACCATTGTCCCTTAACTATGTTGCCACCATAGGTTTGTAATTATCTAGTGGATCCATTTATCTCTTGTTGTATGATTGAACAAAGAGGGTGGTGTTACAGACGGTACATGCTAATTAATAACTGAAAAGGATGTAATTCTCGTAAGGACTTCTCTTATAAATTAACTGAAAAGGGTGATGTTTCCAAAAGTTTTTGTGGAACGCTCTCCAAAATGGGGTAAGTGCCCGTAAGGTGAAGTGTTCAGTTTACCCTGGCAAAGTAGTCCACAAGTTCCCGTAAGGTGAAGCATTTGGTTTACCTTGGCAAAGTAGACCACTCCTTGTCCGATGTGGAGTGAACATCAGAATTTCAAGTAATAGCTCGCTTGGTCTTATATGTCAGTTATGCTTCTTTCCCATCTATGTATATATGTCATGTTATTGATGATCCTTCATGCATGTTTTGACTAAGCGTTGATCCTTCATGTCATATTGAACATATATCCATTAGTTATGATTATGTATATTGTTTAATTTTGGTTTAAGTTCCTTATTGCATTGCTCCCAATATACTTAGTATATTCCAAGTACTAACACATACTTTTAGCCTACATGATCTAACCATGTATGGACTAGAGATCCTATGCATCCTACTTCTCCACGTGGCTAGACAAATAAATTTTGAAGATTGCTATTGGTAAGTCCTCTAATTTGGGGAGAATATCCACTATCCTTCATGCTTTATTAAGCCTTGTCTATTTATGAATATTTTTCTTTTAAGGGTGAGCCCAGGAAATGTCTTGACCCCTATTCCATTCATGTTAGAGCTAGTGTTGGATATGGATATGTATGTTATAAGCTTGACTCCTATTATGCTTAAGTAATTATGGAAAACTTCCCTTATTCTTTTATTCCCTCTTTAGTTCGTTGTATGTTGATGATGAGATGGAAGTCCTAAGCCCCTATATCTCCCCATAACATGAGTAATACTTACCCGCCTCTTAGACTTTATTTGCTATGTGATCATGCTAATCCTCTCTCTGATGACATCCCTATATCTTGAGTCCAAAGTCCCATGTCCCCTAAAATTATGTGTTTGTTGTTTAACAATGCTTCCACAACTAAGGATGTTTCATGTATGCTTAAGAGGCTTTTTTTGGGTCCCTTCAGGTTCTTTATTCGTCGTGTTACACCTAGGCCCTAGCCTTGGGTTGTGACACAGATAGAGATCTAAAACCAATTCAATCCTCTTTCTGTAGCATACATTATTCTTCCCGCTTCACCTAGTGTTTTCCTTTCTCACCCCGACTCCACTCTAGAAAAATGAAGCAAAAATCTGATGAATTTGCTCCACCATCTTTTTGGGAGGGTTTACGGATGAAAGATGATAAATAGGCATGGACTATAGAACATGATTCACCATACACATTTTCCTTCAAAAGATAACAAATTATAATTCCAAATCCTAAGTCTTCTTGTAATCTTCCTCAGTAGATCCTCATAGTCAGCAACATTTCTCCTTCTATAGAAAATAGGACATCCTAAGTAGACAAAAGAAAAATTGGCCATCCTTATTCCTAAAATCTTTCTCACTCTAATGCAAACTGCTAGAGGAGTCCTCTTTTAGGAATGTAAAAAAAAATCACGTTCTTATTGATCATATGCGCTGAAACATTTTCATAACTACACAACAATTTCATCATTCTACCCGCTGAATACCTAGCCTCGAATCTAAATAGAATAGTGTTATCTGCACATGATAGATGGTTAATTTGTGGACTCTATTTTGGCAAATCAAAACCTATGTATTTTTTCTAAGAGTAGATTTTTGAGGCTTTTTGGACATTACCTCTACAACAATAATAAACAATATTGGGAACAATGGGTCACTTTGCTTTACTCCTCTAGTAGATTGGAAGAGTCCATATATTGTCCATTCACCGTTACTAATAAAACTCCAAACCATGTCAATTAATACCTCTAAGAAGCCAAATATCTATAGCACTTCTGTAAGGAAATCGAAGAAACACTATCATAAGCATTAGTCATATCTAGCTTTACCGCCACATTATGATTCAGGTTCCTCGTATTGATATATCTTATGATCCGCTACGCCAGTAATACATTTTCAAATATACCTCTATCTTTTACAAACCCTGTCTAGTTTGGAGATACGATTTTTGGGATAATACTTGACAATCTCTCACCATCATTCTATAGAAAATTTTGTTAAAAACTTACTAAGACTAATAGTCGTAAATCCACCAGCTGCTTCATATTCTCCTTTTTTGGGATAAGGACCAAATTGGTATGTCTAATATATCTAGGGAGCTGAAAACAATAAAAGAAAGCCTTGACCATTCTAGTCACATCCTCCCCTATAATGTCCTAGAAATTTTGAATGAATAAACCCGAGAAACCATTAGGTCCACCTATACTATCTCCATTCAGCTCAACTACCACTTTCTTTACTTCATCCATACACGGTAATCTGATGATTTTCTCACTCTATTCATCTGATATCATATGTGGAATACAATTAATCATGCTACAATCAATCTTTTTAGGATCCTCTCTAAATTGTTCCTCATAAATAGCAATAGCCTCTGCATAAATATTCTCTCCTGTATTGATAATATCCCCTTGATCAGTTTAAATTTCTACGATGTATAATTTTTTTCTTCTCCCATTAACATAGGAGTTAAAAAACCTAGTAGTTCTATCCCAAACCCCAAACTATCTCATGGTCACTTTCTGCTTTTAGTTCTTCTCCACACTGTGAAGGTATTTTTTAATCTCAACATTCACCTTATTCAAAGCTTCTCTACTCTCTAAGAGGCATTCATCTCCTATTGAATTTCCTTTACTTTAGTTTCATCCTCAGAGCAGCTACCTTTTTGAATATATTTCCAAAGATATCTTTACTCCACATCACTAGAGATGCTTTAACTTTCTTCATCTTGGTGTAAAATTCAACAAAAGGGTGCCCCTACAAAATCTATCTTCCAATTCTTCTTCACCACCTGCTTAAAATATGATACTTTATCCAAAAGTTTAAAATTTTAGATAGCTTCTGGATAGGCTATTCATGTGAATTGGAAACAACATGTAGCGTGGCATGATCCTATTCCTATATTATCAAATGATGAGCTCACTTGAAGGTAGTATATTCAGAAAATCCTAATTTAAAAGAATTTTGTCTAACCTTCTAAATATATACTCTTCTTCAACTCTTCCATTCTACCAAGTATAATTACTCCTTCAAAACTTTAGTTCAATCAGAGCATTAGTGCTAATACAATTAGCAAAACCCCGAGTCTCAGCATTTTTGAATCGTAATCTGCCTTGTTTCTCCTTCTCCACAGTATAACATTAAAGTCTCACCCTACTAATCATGGTCATTGATTTGTTCCAACAATAGATTGAATTTCCTACGATAGTACTAGTCTTTCCACAAAATTACACCTAGCATATGCTGATGTCATCCTAATGTCCACCTTATTGCATCAAAAATTGAAAGTAACTGATGTGCTATTAAAATACAATACTTTCAAATATTTAAAACTTAGAATTTTGTGTATTTTTAGTGCGATATTAGTAGGTTTGATGTGTTTTTATGTTTGTTGTGTAGGATTTTAGGGTTAGCACTATTGTTTGGGAAAAATGTGCAAAAGTTGTTGTAGTTGAAGTTCTATGAGAGGCTTTACGGACTATAGAGGATTCTACAAGTCGTAAAAAGGGTTTTGCGTATAATTCCAGTAAGGGATGTATTTCTGAAGTTGAGTCTACGAACATGCAGATGAGCTATATAAGACTTTATGAGTCGTAGACTTGGTATCGTACTCTGAGGATAAGAAGGTGCGGATTTGCTGAAAATCCATTAAATGAAACCTCCTACAGGCCGTAGAATCTTATATGAGCCATAGAGGGGTGTCATAGAAGATAGCCCTAGAATTGAAGCAGCAGTCCACAAAAGCCCGATTATGACCCATAAACTGTTGCACCGCCAATATAGGCCTTAGTGAACCTGCCGACCCAGTTATCCTATTTCATTTTGGTTTTGTATTTTAAATACTATAATAAGTTTTTTAAGTTATTTTTCAAAGAGGACGAAGAGGGAATAGTAGAGGAAAAAGAGGGAATAGTAGAGGAACATTAGAGAGTTTGAGAAACACTTGTAAAACTTTATTTCGTCTTTTAATTGGAATCCTGTGATTCTCACTGAAGAGTTTGGATTTATTGTGCATAATTCTCTTATGTAAGTGCTCAAATATATTATTGAAATTCATAAGTCTTGCAGTTACACTGACCATGAGTAGCTGAATCCACAACTAGGGTTATGGAAACCATGAAGAACTAATAAGATAAAATCAAATAATTCATAATTCTTGAATAGATGTGCATGCATTTATTGATTAAATCTCTTTGTATTGAATGATTTCCAATGGTGGCCAACATTAGAACCTACCTAGTCTTATTGACCGGATCAAGGTAGTAATGAATAGGAAAAGAGATTAACTAACAGGATTCAACTGTTGTGTCTCGTTTAATCAATCAAACTGGGTCAAGGGGAGGTTGTGTAGGAACAATAAGTAAGGGTGAGTAATGTCACGCTGGGGGGATGGACCAAATCATGTAGTGAAATTCGCCTCTCGCCTGGGCCAAAGGGTTTCATGAACTTAGCTTACTGTTCTGCATGCTACACACTGACAAGAATTCGCTTATCTGGTTTGAGTTAGGGAATCATGGGGAACACAATACCCTAGTTCCTCTTCATACTGGTTTAACACTTGTCTTAGTTTAGGATTACTTTTTATAATTGGCATAACCCCCTCCCCTTGGGGAGATAAGTCGGTTAATCAACCTAAATTGCAATTAAATTCTTCTAAGTCTACCATATTCCCTGTGGGTTCAACTCTAACCTTGATTAGATTATATATCTTGACAACAACCACTTTAGCCTAAAAAAGGAGGTGAAGCTTAGGCGACATCAAGATTTTGGCATCATTGTTGGGGAAACTAGACTTATCTAATTTAAGTAATTTGGGAATTAATCGTTATTCCCTCATTTTACGTTTTCTATTTTTTTTATTTTCTTTCCGGGTATAGGTGTAGTGTATGCCCAATATGTGATGTAGAGGCATATCCTTGACTTTTTTTGACCTAGAGATCGAGAAAAGACTTAGAAGGATAGTGCAAGATAATACAAACAACATGGCAAATACAACTCTAAATCTGAATGAGAATGTGGATCCAAATAATGACAACCCACCTCATCTTGAACACATTGCTCCACAACCATAGGACTTCAATTCCAAAGCTTATCAGTGAAACCAATATCGGCTGAACCCTATGGCTATGGAGGTCACTAGAGCTATTGTGTTACCACCACTACAAACTGACATAAAATTTAGTGGTTTTGAGTGAGTTGCTTTAGATGCTGCAGAAGTGTGGCTCCATGTGGGCCTACCATTAGAGGATCCGCATAGTCATCTACACAACATTGTATTTTTATGCAAGAGTGTGATGGGAACACATAATCTGTCTATGGATGCTATAGGACTTCATGTTTTCCCATTGTCTCAGTCAGGTAATGCAGCAGTATGTCTTTTTGAGCTCCTGCAGAGTTCAATCACCAGTTAGATTGAGTTGCATAAGGCCTTTCCAGAGAGGTACTTCCCGAGATTGAAAAAACTCTAGTTGAAAGACCAAAATAAAAACTTTGAGCAATTTCTTGGTGACTCGATCTGTACTACATGGGAGCGATTCACAAAGTGCTTGAGGAGTGTCCCTGACTATAAAATTATTGTGATGCCTTGGTAGAGAACTTCTATCATGACCTGGACAACAATAGTTGAGCTTGTGCTGATACTATCATAGAGGGCAAGTTCGTAGATCAAGAATTTGCAAGCATCGGTTAAAGGATTGAAAGGGTGGTCAAAACAAATCATGCATGGGGGCATAGAGACAAGTCATTAACAAAAAGTTCGTGCGCTATTAGTATTGGTTCAGAGCAAGCTAAAATAAATGAGGAAATAATGCAAGAGCATGCCTGAATAAGTACCGATGTGCATGTGATGATGAAACATAATTAGGAATGAGTTAATGCAGTTGTTCATCAGCCATTACGAGCACCTATGTATGATCATCCCTAATATGAGAAGGTCACTTACTTTATTGCTGATTAGATGGGGGATTTCTGGACCAATACCTAAGGGTCCAATCAGGACTATTGGCGCCAACGTTTAGGAGACCAAGGTTAGAACTATAATCGAGATAGTTCTTTGAAAGACAACCGTAGAGGTTACTATGACTAGAATTGGGCCCAAGATAGAGATGCAGAATGGGGCCACAGGGATGGCTATAGAAATGGACTTTATTTGCCATCACACAACCGCATCACAGGTGCCAGTAGTTCCAGAGTTAAGGAGATGTTTGATCGCCTATTGAAGAAAGCCAAGATATAGGATGAGACTCTGAGGGGGATGAAATCTGACATCTCTAGTATAAATCAGAAAATCGACTTATTCTGTTGCTATCAAGCAACTTGAGCAATAGATTGGTTGTCAACTCAGCTCAACCAGTAGCAGAGAGGTACACTACCTAGCAACGCAGTTTAGAATCCAAATAATGAAGGACAATGCATGGAAGTTGCTACTCATGGTGTCAAGCGTGCCATTGATCCTCCTATGCTAGTAGATAAGGATGATGTTCGAGAGGATATGGTTGAGGTTAAAGATGCAGATACGGGAGATAATCGTGGCAAGTATAGGGTGAGTAATGTTGTAGAGGCGCCATAAAGGCTAAAGCCCATTCCTAGGCCTTCTCCTCCCTTCCGTCAAAGAATAAAAAAGAAGGAGGAGGTAGGCAAGTTCAAGCAATTTCTCTCCATGCTGAAATAACTCTCTATCAATATCCCTCTCATTGAGGCATTGGAGAAGATGCAGTGTATGCAAAGTTAATGAAGGACCTGGTTACAATGAAGCGCACTATGAATCAGGAGCTCTCCCAAAAGCTTAAACATTGCAGTGCAATTGCCACGAGGTCCTTTGTGAAAAAACAGGATCCTGGCACTTTTACCATACCGTGTACTATTAGAGATGTCGATTTCGCAAGGGTATTGTGTTATCTCAGTGCCAGTGTTAATTTAATTCCCCTTGCGGTCTTCAAGAAGCTAGGACTGGGAGCCCCTACTCCAACGAGCATATGGTTGTTGATGGTTGACCGCACAGTGAATAAGCCTATGGGGATACTTTATGATGTACTTGTCAAAGTGGATATATTCATATTTGATCACGCCTAAGTTACACCTCTCTTTTGGAGGATAAAATGATTGTTGTCAAATATAAAACCTAACAAGGGTTAGGGTTGAATCCGACAGAGAATACAGAGACACATAACAAATTCACCACACACAATTCAAGTAATTAACAACTCAGTTACTCTAAATGGGGAGTTTGTAATGTTCAACAAGAAATTAAACTAGACTAACTAAAGGAAGAGACAATCAATAATGGAGAGCAACTTGGACATTGCGTTTCCCATGATTCACCAACTTAATATCCCCGGATAATCCGATTCTCGACTAGAGTATAGCATGTAGGACAATAATTTAAGTTCACCAAGCTCTTTGGTAAAAGGTAAGAGGCGAATTTCACTATGTGACTTGGCGCATCTTCGTAGTGTGCGATACTAACCATTATATATAGTCCTAGTAAAACTTCCCTTGGTCTAGTTTAGTTGATTAGATGAGAACACATTATCGAATCTTGTTAATCAATCTCTTTTCCTATTCATTACCACCTGGATCGGGAAGGTAACACTAGGAAAGTTCTAATGTTGGTCACCACTAGAAAACAAGAAATATGAAGAGAATTGATTAATAAATGTAAATACTCATTCTAAGAATTGCAAATTATCCAGGTTTGTTAGGTTAGATCTTCATGGTTCCCGCAACCCAAGTAGTGGATTTAGCTGTTCATGCTATGGGTAGATGAAGAAATCATGAATTGAGAAAATATAATTAATCACTTACCCAATTGGATTGAAGAACAAGCAAATCTAAAATATATTGAGAATCACAAGATTGAAGATACAATGAATGCACAAGTGCATTATCCTTTAAGATTGAAGTCTCCAAGTATAAAACCCTAAAACTACTTTCTAATGATGTCCGCTACTGTACTCTTCTAAAAATTAACCTAAAAATTACTATTTATAGTATTTACATACAAGTCCTTATAAAATAGAAAAACTGGTTGGCCAATTTCTACTATAGGCATTTATGACTCGTAGACTAATTTAGGAGTCGTAATCGGGGTCTCGTGTTCAGCTCTTGCGATCTTGGAATTCACTGCTACGGATCCACTTTACGAGTCATAGACTGATTCACAACTCGTATTGTACTCTCGTAGACTTTATCTGCATCAACTGGTCCTTCACTGGAACTAACTGAAAATCTTCACGTAACCACTCTATACAACTCGTAAAGTGATCTACTACTCGTATAGAGGTCTCATGTAGTTGAACTTCATAAATCAAACTTCACTAGAAATCTTCATGGAACCTACTATATGAATCGTAGAGGGTCTCGTACACCACCAAAAATCAGAAAAGTCTGCAATTTGCCCCAAAAATCATGCCAACTTGCGTTCCTGCAAAACTAAGCACAAAACCACATAAAAACTATAAATGTCGCATTGAGAACATACAAAATCCTAAGTTTTAAATATCAAATGTGTTGTATTTTGATAGCAAGTCAATACCCTCAACTTTAAATTATTGCTTATACTCAAGCGACGATTCAATCTATATAGATAATATAGCAACACACAACCTCAACCCAATGGTATACATCACATATAATTCAAACTCAGATTACACCAACTTTTTAAATCAAGATCAGATAGCTATTTTGCAAACCAAAACACACCAGTGCATTTGACAACACAACTATAACAAGCAAGAGAATATCAACAGTCAACAATCACTGAACAAGTCAAATGCTAACAATGCAATGCAAGTGCCCTCACAAAAAGAAGTCCCATTTGTGACACTCAATGATGATTTTAGATTTAGCTATGGGACTGTGTAAACACACTCACTCTCATAAAAGATGTTCATGGATCATGACTAATACCATAGGCTTGCCCCTATACTCATGACTCAGATTTTCAACCAACTAGATTAGGATTACTTTAAGACTTTCTAGGCTTGTAACGTAGGCTCAGGGAGCTTTGATATGACGTTTTGGAAAAATAGTGACTAAAAGCCATCCTTGAACTACGTTTTTCATAAGTTTCACCTTACCAACAATAATATTTTCACTGTATCCCTCTTTTTTTCACATTCAAGCTTTTTCAGGCATTTTCTTCTTATTTTTCAGCTTTTGTTTCATTTCTACACTTCATTTTGCTTTTAATATCAATATAAGACATCTTTTCTTTTTCTTGCACCGGGTATATGATTTTATTATTTTTCTCCTCATTCCCAACTCACCACCTTGTTTTTGTGATTTTAACCCTACACCGGCCACCCTCAACTTAGGCTTTTATCCTATATTAAAATACACAATATCTATTCTCCAAACCAGGACCACTTTTGGTAGTCACCCTCAACTTAGGATTTTTGCCTCAATCAAGTTTCACAATGCTCAAGGATAGAGCAGGGCCAATTTTAAGGTTTTTTTACTAGACAAGGTTAGGCTAATAAAACGACCCAAAAGGTGCCCGAAAATGTACCTCAGAAGTGCCCAAAATCATAATTTCCATATATCCTAAAATCCATTTGTGATATCAAAAATTCAACTTCATATTCTTGTTCAGGGGGAAAAATTGAGTGGGAGATGGGTCTAACCCAGATTTTAGAGAAACCATACCAGAATTTCAATTTCCCAAAAATTGGATTTCCAAAATCAATCCGCGTTGGTATGGCAACACGCAACCATCGTGGACATGTGTAAAACTTTCCTCCACATGAGGTCCGCGGTATGGACATGATGTAGACCTATGTTATTTTGTTTCCAGTTTTTCCAGTTTGGTCCAAGACCTTTGGGTCTTGGGCCTAAGCCTTCGTATGAGTTAAAACACCTATACATAGCCATATTTCACCTTTATATCATACAAGACATTTTTCAATACTCT
Source organism: Solanum clarkiae (assembly GCA_011800125.2). Classification (NCBI taxonomy): domain Eukaryota; kingdom Viridiplantae; phylum Streptophyta; class Magnoliopsida; order Solanales; family Solanaceae; genus Solanum; species Solanum clarkiae. Next base: position 10,630,251 of record JAABOM020000092.1, read on the forward strand.
CTCAAACACTTAGAAAAATATTTCACCAAAAATTCAAGTGTCAAATCTCATTTCGGATCTAAGGATTTCAATCAAGCTTCAAGTCTCCATTCAAATCTTCCTCAAGAAAATCTCCAAAGTTGAGGTATTTGGGTTTCAACCATTGGGTCCTTTCGCCCATGGTTTCCAAGCTTCTTTTTTATATAAATTTCATATTTCTAAGTTGATTTATATATGAGTCTTACTTATTATGAATTTGACTATGAACTATGTTGGGATTTTGATAAAAGTGTGACTGTTTATACATGTTTTGAGCTTTGAATCCACAAACTATCTTGAGATTTGATGAAGGGTTTCAATGTATATTGCATGAGGGTATTACCAAGTATTGGTGGGTTGATTTACTTCAAGTTTTCTTGCATGATTTCACTCTTAAATTGCATAGTTTTCCACTAGAATCATACACTCGCCAAGTGTTTGATAAAATGTTCGATTTTGGATTCTTCAGCAATTGATGATCTATTGTATGAACTATGACTTGAATGACTTTATGATGATGAAAAGAAGGCATATATGTGTTGATTTTATGAAAAATATCTATAGTGTTGTGAGTTGACCATACCTAGTTGAGGAAGGGTAAATTACCTCAACCATCTTGATGGGGGGTGGTATGCCCATTAACCAATTGAGGGGTTGATAGCTCAATAACTTTGGATGGGGGTGGTCATGGCCATCAACTAATTGAGGGGTTGATTCCTCAATCACTTGGGATAGGGGTCGTCATGTCGTCAACTAATTGCGGGGTTGATACCTCAATCATCGTGGTTGGTAGGCTGTAACAACCATCAACCAATTGAGGGGTTGATTCCTCAATCACTTCCAAGGGGTGGTCTACCTTGGATTTTGATTACTAAGTTTGCTTCATTTATGATGACGGTCTCTTCCTACTTATGTAATATGTTTTATATAAGCATATTTTACTGCAAGCATTATTCATACATTTCATATAGTTATTATCTACTCATTGCTTATGATATTGCATATTGCCTATGTTGCCTATCTGTTGCCGCATTGCATCCTACATACTTAGTACATTCAAACGTATTAATACATACTCTATGCCTACATGATGTTAATATGTAGGAACTGGAACTCCACTTGATCATCCTCATCCTCCCCTTGGCTAGTACTATCTTCTCAAAGCAAGTTTTGTAAGTTCTCAACTCCGGGGATGATATCTCTTGTTCTTATGTTAATAAATACTCTTATTACCTATTTATATGCTTTTGACTTTGACGGAGACCCAGGAAAGTTATCTTGGACCCCGCATAATTCCAAGTGTAGAGGTGTTGTTGGACAAGTTATGTGATGAGGCTATGAGCTTTGACTCTCTTGACTCTTGTATGTTTTAATTCTATGAAATACTTTTATTTAGTCCCTTTTACCCTTATTTAAATCCTCTTCTATTGTTTAATTGCTTCCGCAACTAAGGATATGTAATTATATGTTAACAGGCTTGCTTGCAGTTCCTTCAGGTTGCCCATTCACTGTGTTATGTCTAAGCCCTAAGCTTAGATTGTGACAATCTTGGTATCAGAGCACTAGGTTATTATTGGTCCTCCGCATCTAACACACCACGTTTATTAGAGTCTTATTCATGGTTATGTTGTGCACTACAACTATGAGTAAGAGGCTATGAGATACTTTAGGAAATATTCCCCCTTTTCATGATCTATGTCGTGCTATAGAAGTTAGGTAAAGATTTTCCCCCTAATGAATGTTCTTTTCCATTTTTAGATCATGCCTTACAATAGAGGAAGAAGAGCTCGCACTCTCGAGGAACAACCGGCTCATAGAGAGTTTCGAGATGCTCTCACTTTTCTAGCTCAAGCCATGGCTAACCTAGTCAACCAAAGGGCCCAAGCCCCTCATGCTCTTGCTCCGGCATCTCAGGTGAGGGACTTTATGAGGATGAACCCAGCGGAGTTCTATGGGTCTAAAGTGGATTAGGACACTCAAGAATTTGTTGATGAGGTGTACAAAGTGTTGGCTATTATGAGTATTAGGTCGGAGGAGAAGGCGGAGTTCACGGCTTACCAACTCATGGGGGTGGCCCAAATATGCTTTACTCAATGGAAGGATGAGAAGGGGAAAGGTGATTCTTTGGAAGGAGTTTAAGGTGGCTTTCCTGAACCGGTTCTTTCCTCTTGAGCTTAGGGAGGCAAAAATGATGGAGTTCATAAATTTGAAGCAAGGGACCATGAGTGTGAGGGAGTATGCTCTCAAGTTCAACCAACTCTCTAAATATGCTCCACACTTGGTTACCTATCCGAGGTCTATAATAAACAAATTTGTGATAGGTGTATCCGATTTGGTGAATGAGGAGTTTCGCTCCGCTATGCTAGCCAGGACATGGATTTGTCCCACTTAATGACATATGCTGAACAAATGGAGGGGGAAAAGTTGAGGAAAAGGAGGACTAGTGAGGCCAAAAGAGCCCGTTTTGATGGTAAGTTCCAAGGTCTCAAAAGTGGCCGGTTTCATCAAGGCCAAGGGTCTTCTCATGCACCTAATAGAAGGTTTTCCAATGACTATGCAAGGGCCAAAATGATGGTGGTGTAGTGCCCAATGTTATGTGTCCAAAGAGTGGTAGAGGTCATGGTGGCCCATGTTTGAAGGATACCAATGCTTGTTTTAGTTAGGGTAAGTGGGGCATAAGGTAATGAATCGTCCATGAAATCGCAACAAGGGCAAAGAAGTTCGTCCACAAGGTCGGGGTGCAAATGTGGTTCCCTTGTAGAAAGGAGGCCAAGGTGGTGCTCCGAGGCACAATCGATTTTGTTCTCTTCAAGGGAGGCAAAGGGTAGATGAGGTGCCCAATGTCGTCACTAGTATGTTAAAAGTCTTTGATCTCGATGTATTTGCATTTGATAGACCCAGGTGCAATTCTTTCTTTTGTTACTCCTTTTGTTGCTAAAAAGTTTCATGTTGAACCTGAATTGTTCTGTGAGTCTTATGAGGTGTCTACTCCTATTGGTGCATCTATTGTTACTAGAAAGGTCTATAAAAATTGCCCCATTTGCATATTTCATAAAATATTGTCTTGTGATCTTGTTAAGCTAGATATGATGGATTCTGATTCATTCTTGGGATGGATTGGTTGCATGCATATCATGCCTCTATTTATTGTATAACCTATAGGGTCAAATTCCAATTTCCAAATGAACTCGTCCTTGAGTAGGAGAGTCATGATGTTGTGGTCAAGGATAGGTTTATCTCTTGCATTAAATCCCAAAGATAGATCTCTAAGGGGTATCTCTATCATCTTGTGAGGCTTAGGGATGTGGAGTCTAAAGTCCTTCCTATAGAGTCGGTTCCGGTGGTTAATGAGTTCCAAGATGTCTTCCCTAGTGAGCTTCCTAGTGTTCCTCTTGAAAGGGAAATAGATTTTGGCATAGATATCCTTCCCTACACTTAACCTATTTCTATTCCTCCTTACTGTATGGCCCCGACGGAGTTGAAGGAGTTTAAAGAGCAATTAAAGAATTTGTTGGAGAAAGGTTTTATTAGGCCTAACCAATCACCTTGGGGTGTACTAGTGTTGTTTGTGAAGAAGAAGGATAGTTCTCTGAGAATGTGTACTGACTACTGGTAACTTAATAGAGTCACCATCAAGAATAAGTATCCTCTACCAAGGATGAATGATTTATTTGACCAACTTCAAAGGGCTAGTCACTCCTCTAAGATTGATCTGCGGTCCAGGTATCATCAAGTGAAGGTGAGGGAGTGTAACATTCCCAAGATAGCCTTTCAGACTAGGTATGGGCATTATGAATTCGTGGTTACATCTTTTGGGTTAACCAATGCACCGACCATCTTCATGGATCTTATGAATAGGGTCTTTAAACCCTACCTTGATTTTTTTGTTGTAGTTTTTATTGATGATATCTTAATCTACTCTTATAGTGAGGAGTAGCCTGTGAGTCATTTGAGGGTGGTGCTACAAATATTAAGGGAAGAGAAGTTATATGCTAAGTATGAAAAGTGTGAATTTTGGTTGAAAGAGGTTGCCTTTCTGAGTCATGTGGTGTCGGGGGATGGTATTAAGGTGGATCCTAAGAAAATGGAGGTGATTAGAAATTGGCCTAGACATTTGACCCCGTCAGATATTAGAAGCTTCTTAGGCTTAGTGGGTTATTACCGGAGATTTGTGAATGGGTTTGCTTCTCCCGTGACTAAGGTGATCCAAAAGAAGGCTAAGTTTGTGTGAGCCGATGAATGTGAAAAGAGTTTTCAAACCTTGAAGGATAAGCTTTCTCTGCTTCTATCCTATCTCTATCGGAAGGGTTGGAAGGGTTTGTTGTGTATTGTGATGCCTCCCGGATTGGTTTGGGTTGTGTCTTGATGCAAAATGGTAAGTTGGTAGCCTATGCTTCTAGACAACTCAAGGTGCATGAAAAGAATTATCCTACTCATGATCTTGAATTCGCCGTCGTGGTATTTGCTTTGAAAATTCTGCGTCATTATTTGTAAGGGGTGCATGTTGATGTGTTTAGCAATTATAAGAGTCTCCAGTATGTGTTCACTCAAATAGACCTCAACTTGAGAAAACAAAGGTAGTTAGAGCATCTTAAGGATTATGGTATAAGTGTGCATTATCACCCTACTAAGGCTAGTATTGTGGACGATGGTTTGAGTAGGTGTCTACGGGTAGCCTAGCTCATGTTGATGATGGGGGAAAAGATAAAGCTAGATAGGTTCATCGATTTGATAGATTGGGTGTTAGGTTGGAGGAGGTTGATAATGCTGGTATTGTGGTTGTTGATAGCTCTAAATCTTCCGTGGTTGATGAGGTGAAAGCAAACCAAGATCTTGACCCCTCCTTGTTTGAATTGAAGGCCTTGGTTAGAGATGTCAAGGTGGAGGTTTTCTCCCAAGGGGAAGATGGTGCCCTTAGGTACCAAGGTAGGTTGTGTGTGCCTTGTGTGGATGACTTGAGAAAGAGGATTCTTGATGAGGCTCATAATTCTTCTTATTCTATTCACCCTGGTTCTACCAAAATGTATAGAGATTTGAAGGATGTGTTTTGGTGGGGAGGTATGAAGAAAGATATTGCTAAATTTATATCGTGGTTGTGATAGTTGCCAACAAGTTAAAGCCAAACACTAAAGGCCGAGTGGCCTAACCGAAGACATAGAGATACCTACTTGGAAGTGGAAGGAAATTAATATGGATTTTGTGGTTAGATTGCCTAAGACTAGAAATGGTTTTGATTCTATTTGGGTTGTGGTTTATAGAATGACAAAGTTGGCTCATTTTCTACCGATTAAGACAACTTATGGTGCCAAAGATTATGCTAAGTTGTACATTCATGAGTTGGTTAGATTGCCTAAAGTGCCTTTGTCTATCATATCGGATCGTGGTGCTCAATTCACTTCACACTTTTGGAGGTCCTTCCAAAGAGGTCTTGGTACCAAGGTAAACCTTAGAACGACCTTTCACCCTCAAATGGATGGACAAGCCGAAAGAACTATCCAAACTCTTGAGGATATGCTTAGAGCTTGTGTATTAGAGTTTAAGGGTAGTTGGGATGATCATCTTCCATTGATTGAGTTCGCTTATAATAATAGTTATCATTCTAGCACTGGTATGGCTCCTTTTGAGGCTCTCTATAGTAGATGTTGTAGGTCCCTGGTTGGATGGTTTGAAGTACGGAAAATGGCTTTGTTGGGCCCGAATCTTGTTATGGAGACTACGGAGAAGGTAAAGTTGATTAGGGAAAGGTTGCAAATAAGCCAAAGTTGTCAAATGTCCTATGTTGATGTGAGGAAAAAGGAGCTTGAAATTAAAATTGGTGATTGGGTCTATCTAAAGGCCTCACCTATGATGGGTGTGTTTCGTTTTGGTAAGAGGGTTAAATTGAGTCTAAGGTTTTTGGGTCCTTATAGGGTATTGAGTAGGATTAGTTCATGTGTCTATGTTGAGGAAGTGTGTGGGTAACCCAAATGCTATTGTACCATTAGATGTTGTGGGGCTTGTTGAAGAAAATTTGACTTATGAGGAGGTTCCGGTAGAAATGTTTGATAAACAAATGATGAGGTTGAGGAATAAGGATGTTGCTTTCGTCAAGGTTCTTTGGAGAAACTAACAAGTTGAAAGTACTACATGGGAAGCCGAGGCAGACATGCAAAAGGGATATCCCTATCTCTTCCATCCTACTCAAGCCTAAGGTACTAATCCAAGTCCTTTATGTGATTTCAAGTCTTATGTATCAATCCTTATGTTATATGCATGCATTCATGCTTATGTTGACGAGTTCATGGTGATTTTGACACTTATGTTGAGATTTTTGAAAATAATATTTAAGTGTATTGTTTCTTTCTTGTTGGGGCTAATCTCTTCATGATTATCCTTCTTATGTACATTTCTTTCACATTCGGGGACGAATGTTCCCAAGGAGGAGATATTGAAACGACCTCAAAATGTGCCTCGAAAGTGCCCAAAATCGTAACTTCCATATATCTCAAAATCCATGCACGATAACGAAAATCCTACTTCATATTCTTGTTCGGGGGGGGGGGGGAAATTGAGTGCAAAATAGGTCTAACCCCGATTTTAGAGCTACCGTACCAAAATTTCAATTTCCTAAAAATCGAATTTCCAAAATCAATCCGCGTTGGTACCGCGATGTGTAGCCATCACGGACCTATGTAAAAATGACTTCTGCCTAAGGTCCATGTAACGGACCTATGTTACTTTATTGCCAATTTTTCCAGTTCGGTACAAGGGCTTTGGGTCTTGGGCCTAAGACTTCCTATGCGTAAAAACACCGATTCTTAGCCATATTTAACATTCATGTCATACAAGATATTCCCAATAAAGCTTCAAGTCTCCATTCAAATAAACTATGTTGGGGTTTCATAAAAGTGTGACTATTTAAGCATGTTTTAAATTTTGAATCCATGATCTATCTCAAGATTTGGTAAAGGGTTTCAATGTATACCGCATGAGGGTATTACCAAGTATTGGCGGGTGATTTACTTCAAGTTCTCTTGCATGATTTGACTCTTGAATTATATGGTTTTACACTAGAATCGCCCGCCAAGTGTTTGATAAAATGTCCGGTTTTGGATTCTTGAGCTATTGATGATCTATTGTATGACATATGACTTGAATGACTTTATGATGATGAACGAAAGGTATATATGTGTTAATTTCATCGAAAGTATCTGTAGTGTTGTGAGTTGACCATACCTAGTTGAGGAGGGGTAAATTGCCTCAACCATCTTGATGGGGGGGGGCGCTATGTCCATTAACCAATTGAAGGGTTGATACCTCAATCACTTTGGATGGGGAGGTGGGGGGGTGGTCATGCCCATCAACCAATTGAGGGGTTGATTCCTCAATCTCTTGGGATGGGGGTAGTCATGCCATCAACCAATTGAGGGGTTGATACCTCAATCACCATGGATGGTAGGGTGTAACAACCATCAACTAATTGAAGGGTTGATTCCTCAATCACTTCCAAGGGTGGTCTACCTTAGATTCCAAGTACTAAGTTTTCTTGATTATGATGATGGTCTCTTCTTACACATGTAGTATGTTCTATATAAGCATGTTTATGTTCTATATAAGCATGTTTTACTTCAAGCATCATTCATACATATCATATTGTTATTATCCTACCTATTGCTTATGATATTGAATTTTGCCCATGTTGCCTATCTCTTGTCGCATTCAATCCTATTATACTTAGTACATTCAAACGTACTAACGCATGCTTTACGCCTACATGATGTTACCATGTAGGAACCAGAGCTCCACTTGATCATCCTCATTCTCCTCGTGGCTAGTACTATCTTCTCAAAGCAAGTTTGGTGAGTCCTCAACTCCAGGGACGATATCTCTTGTTCTTATGTTATGTAAAGACTCTCATTATCTATTGTATGCTTTTTACTATGAGGGTGAGCCTGCAAAGTTGTCTTGGTCCCCACTCATTTCTAAGTGTTGACATGTTGTTGTTCAAGTTATGTAATGATGCTATGAGCTTTGAATCTCTTAACTCTTGTATGTTTTAATGCTATGAAAGACTTTCCCTTAGTCCCTTTTACCCTTATTTCTATTCTCTATTGTTCATTAATTGCTTTTGCGACAAAGGATGTGTAATGATATGTTAAGAGGCTTGCTTGGTGTTCCTTCGGGTTCCTCATTCGTCGTGTCACGTCTAGGCCCTAGGCTTGGGTCGTGAAAGCTAATTAGGTGTATTTAAAAGAATTGGTACATGTAAGGCTCAAATATTTTGAATTAGGGATAAAACTTCATTTGGTTGGTCATTTTTAGGCTAAAGTGGACTGATTTAAAGAACAAAGACGTAAGATCCCTTCCTAATCCATTTAATCTACAATCTAACTTAGAGTAATAGAAAAGTTTTGAATTAGTACAAAATGCACGAATCTATCTAAATAAGCTCACACTCACATGACATTGCATACATTATCTATAAATAACTCACAGATCATGCTTCATGTCTCTATTACCCTCACTTATCAGAACAACTATTGCCAAACACCTAAAATGCATGGTTTCTATTTAACTACTAATCAAAAAAAATTTTTGTGGGTCCCAATTTTCAGAAGAAAATATAAAAATATGTTATATGCCATAAGTATCAGTACTATATGCTACAAATATTATCTAAGCATCCTAAACGTGCCAGTTCAACAGAAATTAAATATTCACGAGGAAAGAGAACATAGAAAAGAAAATCTAGGGATCAAAATTTGGGGTAGTCATGGACCATAAGCTACTCAGGCTTCACCAAAGCCTATAACTACCCACACCCCATCAACAAAATTGTGTATTATCCCCAATGCACCAAATCAAGCAAAAATAGAATAAGTAGGGGTCAAAAAAATGCTTCGGCGCCTAAGCGCCAGTCTGTGGTTGAGTCTATCAATCTCCCTTCTGCGAGGTAGTCTCTTCAACTGCCTCACTCAATCTGGAGGGGCCAATACCCCTCTCCCTATCATGCTCACAAGCTAGCATCATCTCATCCTCTTGTCTCGATGTCCTCAAGGCTAGCCCAAACTCTTCCTCCTCATCCTCCTCATCCTTGGAAATCTTTGCACATATATTCCTCTCGTTTGGCTCTACATCCATGAAAGGTCTCTTCTCGAGGGAAGTCTATGAAGGCTTCGTTGAGGAAAATAAATCAAATAGTGGCTCTGTAGCTCTAGTCTCTGGTAGTGTCACAGGTGCCACAAGTGAAGCTGTCATGTTAGCCCTAAGCTTCTCGATCTCCTGATGTACGACTGATAAATCTGAAGGTCGGGCCTTGGCTTACCTCTTTTGAACTCGATCCTCAAAGGCATCGATACAGGCACCCACTCAAGAAACATGTTCCTAAATAGTAGAGATAATGAATGCCTAGCTCCACTCCACTGAATCTGCAATATCCTACCGGACCTATGGCCTGAGCGGCTAGATAAGTTGAGATAGTTGGGCCTCAGCACATGATAATCACTGTGCCATGGCCTAAATAGAAATAGTGGACACATAAACCATGCCCAGTGTAGAAAGTTGTTAAGTGGTGGCCTCTAGTGTGGGAGCAGCTTTAGTAGGACCCCTCTGAATATCGAATGCCTCGGGCTGCTGGGGTCTCTCTCAATAATAGCAACAACAATAGTGGTGGTGGCAGTTATCAAACCCTCAGGTGGTGGTTCCGAGGTAAACATCTATGGTGGTGGCGACCGATGTGCCTGCGGGAGTGCCACTGGGTTCTCATCAGCCTTTGTTAGGCTAGGCTCCAACATATGCTGGGCCTCAACTAACTGGTCCAGGTGGTGCAAAATCTCCACCCTATACTCAAGACAAAGCCAGTAGATTTAAACTTGAAATTGATGGACGTGGCCTTCTTGAGTGTTGACTCATGGATCTTTTCTGCTATGAGTCGGGCCTAATCGATGTCATAACCAGTTAAGATGCTAGCAACCAATACCACCCACTCTAGTTTTAATGAATTATCTGCCAGAGTAGGCCGGATGCAGGATCTAACAATCGCCCATCAAAATTTACCGGGAAAAGAGAATGAAGCCTTAACAGTAGGCTTCGTGTGGATGGTAACCAAAGCAAGCTCCATACCCTTCTCCTCCATGTGACCCGGCCACCCATCTCAGTAATGAAATCCTATGTACCAGATCCTTCATAATTAGTGAATTTGTAGCCTTCCCCAACTTGTATTCAAACTCCGCTGTCGAACTCGAGGCACAATACTCTAGACCACAAAGAACACGATGGATCATCTCCTTACAAATGTGGACCCGCCAACCTCTCAGCCGTACCTCTGTCAATCTAGGTTGAGTGATAAGTCTCCTCCCCTTGGGAAAATCGCATTGAATCGTGGTGGCATAAGATGCATAAAACTCCCGGATCATGATTGGGGAGTACCTACCAAGTGCCTCTGTCAACCACTCGAGCCCGTAACGTATCATCGTGTCCTTCACACCTGGAACATGACTTAGTCCACCATCCATAACCTTGGGATCCTCATATATTGAATGGGTGGGTTTTCCCGGCTCCTTGTGCTGAATGTCCTCCAAAGATATGACCTCCATACCCTCAAGGCACCACTGGTGAGTAGTAGTATCCGGTGCTGATGATAAAGATGCTATGATGGTGGACTCGATATCTCCTCTATCCTCGGAGGCCCCTACTGACCTCTGCACCTCCCTATAAGGGGTTATCTTGGGCATGCCATTCCCTGTCTCCTCACTACCTTTCTCATTAGACTAGGAAGGACTATCGTTCTAAACCTGAGGTTGCCTAGACCTGGAAACAACTCTACTCTATGGTCGAGGTATCTATGGGTTAGGCAGGGCATAATATATCTCTAATGACCCACTCAGCTAAGGGGTATGATCATCACCCGAACGATGGTCATCTGTGGGTTCATCTCTGAGCTTCCTCCTAAAAAACTCAATCTTTGAGCAATTTCCTTTTGGGGTCATAGTATCATAAAAATAAACATAAACGAGCAAACATTAGCCCTAACAATAAAGAAAAAAATGTAGAAACTTCACCAAATCAGTTGCAAAAGGGCTCTACGAGAGGCCCTTTACGAGTCGTAGGGAGAACTATGAGTCATAAAGTGCTCTCGTAGATCAGTGCTTCAAAACAATAATGGTCATTGGTAGTTTACACAAGACCAAGGTATGACTCGTAACGTGTTTTACGAACCATAAAATGGCTCCTTATAGAGTTCCAGAGACTAATTGAAAAACAGACAAGAATCTACGAGACCTATCTACGAGATGTAAAGTGACCTACGACTCGTAGAAGGTCTCATCTGATGAATACCCAGATTATCATGTGTCTAGAATTTCCTATGAGGGGCAATTGCGACTCATAGAGAAATATACGAATCATAAAAGACTCTTGTAAACAAGAAATTTTAGGTACATTACCTATCTATGTTCATCACACGGACCCCAAGAATATATTCAATCCTAAATTCTACCAACATCAAAGCAAACAAATCCACACTCACAAGTTTAGCATAAAACCACCAACCCCTAACATGGTTAACATACTAATTACCCCATCAAAAATGGTCTAATATCTATTACCCCATAATTTCGACTAACCCACATTCATTCAAACTACCATGTACCTAAAGCACCCATCAATTCTACGAGGCAACAATCATTCACTATTATTCAAGGACACATGATGGATAATTTGATAGGCACCAACAACTAATCATACACAAAGCCATAATTGCAATCTAAGGAATCAATTAATCAATTAAACCAAGGGAAATTCAATCTCAAATATACAATTCCAACTTCAATAAGATTTTCATACTAAACCACCCAAATCAATCAGGGTCAACAAATCAACTAATTAGGAACAAAGCAAATCAATGATCAAAATTAAGTCCAAAACTTACCACAAGTTGAGATGACTTTGAAGAAGATGAGAGAGAATGAATGATCATAAAACCTTAGTTTGCCAGAAAGTTCACTAGAAGATGGGGCTCAGGAGCCAGAAGCTGGTTGGAAAAAGAAGGGGACTGAAAAATTTGGGGAAATTGTGTTCAATTAGGGTAATTTTGATCCCTATTTTATACCCTTACTAGGTCAACAGTTAAAATCACTGGGCTTGGGTCTACGAAATCCCGATTACGAGTCGTAGATGGGTCTACAACTCGTATGTCCTGGTCTCATAGACCTCTCAACACTTAAAAAAGTTCAGAATCATACCTGAGTTCCACGAACCCCATTCACGACTCATATTTTGATCTACGAGTCGTAAAGTTAGCTCATAGGTTGAGTGCACGTTGTTCATGCTCACTGGAAATCTCTACGAAATGGGGTTACAAGTCCTAAAGTGCAATATGATTCATAAGCCCAGCCGTAGAAACTATACGATGCATTTCTTAGTAAAATCTACTTCCTTAGTCTTTTACCTGCATACTCTTCATAAAATTCAATTGCGCCCTATATTCAACAAACCTAATGCATACTCTTCATTAAATTCAATTGCACCCTATATGCAACAAACCTAATGTTAAAAATAACAATGACAACATAGTCAAACAACTACCTAAGAATCCAAAAATTGAAAATAACTCAAAACTAAGTGAAAACATCAAAACTCCTTGGGTTGCCTCCCAAGTAGTGCTTGATTTATTATCGCGGTACGACTTAGACAAATTGGCTACTAAACTTCACCAATTGCCCAAGCCTCACTTTTCAACTCATCAGGATGCCTCATAGACTAATAAATATCAAAGGGAACTTCTTCATCATTCACTTGAAACCTAAGTTGACCATCCTCCATATCCACTAGAGCTCGTCCCATGGCTAGGTATGATTTTCCTAAGATAATAGTAACGTCAAAATCAACCTCATAGTTTAGAATCCCAAATTTTATAGGAAATATGAATTTTTCAACCTTTACCAACACATCGTAGAGTATCCACATAGGTCTATTCACCGTCCTATCCGCCATCAACAACTGTATGTTAGTTGGGGTAGGGGTACCTGAACCAAGCTTCTTATAGACTGCAAGAGGCAATAAATTAATGCTTACACCCAAATCACAAAGTGCACTTGCGAACTCTATATATCCTATAGTACAATGTATAGTGAAAGTACTTGGGTCTTCATGCTTTTGAAACAAGGACTTAGCAATGATAGCACTACAATATTGAAGCTCTTGAGAAAGCTCCTGACTCACTATGCGCTTTTTGGTAACCAAATCCTTTATGTACTTTGCATAACCCGATATTTTCTCCAAAGCTTCAATCAAAGGGATGTTGATGGATAGTTTCTTAAGCATAGAGAGAAAGAGTTTGAACTTGCCTTCTTCTTCCCTCTTTTTCAGTCTTTGAGGGAAAGGAGGAGGAGGCCTTAGGACGAGCTTATACTTATGTAACTCTTTGGCTACCTCAATCACCCCATCTTTGAAACAATTATCTCCTTCAATCACATCCTTACCTGCAACCTCTCCTCACGAACATCTTCTACCTCAACTGGCATAGGAGGATAAATGGTACTCTTGCCACCTCTAGTAGTAACCGCCATGTATTGTCCTTTATTCTTTGGATTTTAAACTATGTTGCTAGGTAATGTACCCTTCTGATGCTGATTCAACTGAGTTGACACTTGACATGGGTAAGTAATCATGGGGCCTCGCCCCAGTAATTATGAGTCAACTGGGTCCTTGACCCAATATCGACACATGGCACCTGATCCGTAATCCTCTGACCTGGCCTCGGTAGAGTAGTCAGCCAATGCGAGATGGTTTGACACTCAATAAAATGGTAGGACGTATCCCTTGCTGGAGAAAGAATCCCCCTCGCATAACAATAGTGTCTTATCTTAGGATGTCAATCACGAGGTCTCATCCCCAAATGTAATCAATGTGGTCCTCGAACTAAAATATCAATCAACAGGGCCTAGCATCAAAAGTGTAGTCAACGGGGCCCTAGACCCAAGTAACGACAATTGCTAGGACTCCTTTAGAATTGACACCCCTATCTCGAACACTCGAACGTAACCAGCAGAGACTAGGACCACATGGAGCATCACCCTAGTCTAGGCACTCGGATGTGACCATCAGAGACTTGAACAACAGGGTGTGTCATCTAGGTCTCAAAGCATAACATCAGAAAAATCTCCCTCTGTCTCTCTAACCGGATCTGGATCCCCCAATCATATTATCTCTCCCAAGTCATAATAAACAACTCATTCCCAAGGTACGTGAGGAACTAAGAGTAGCAGCTAACCTTATTATAGCAATGCCTAGGCCTCAATAATCGAAATATAATTAGGCTCAGCAGGCAACGATGCTACAATCTATCCCACCGCAGGTAATGAAAATAAAAGTGCGGTAATAAAAAGGGTATCATAGGTTCCCCCGACATATAGGCCTAGCAGAATCATAGTATGCTCGAAATGAAGTCATGAAATGACATAAAATCAATGTACAGTCTCGCACTCTGCATAGCTCTGTAGCAATAGATAATACACACTCGTATAGGTGAACCTGCCCCAGGCTCTAGCTCATATTTGATCCTTACCAGGCCCCTTTCTATGTAAAGCAACTCATAGGGCAGTGTTGGTATAACCTAAGCTAAGGCCTAAGAGGCTAGATAATCAGAAGGATGTCACCTTCCCAGAATCATATCGCAGTCCAGTTGCTATCTAGAGGCAAGGCAACTATGTGCCGTCCCACTAAGAAAGTACTCCTCTCTAAATAAGATCCCATACCCAAAAATAACTCACACTGCTAGTATCTCATCATAGATAGTCCCAGGAAACCCATACGATGAAACTTGCCCTTATTAATAGGGTTAGACTCCTATCTCAAACCTACTAATGGCTCAGTTGCAATGCCTCTCGTATCACAGAATGCAAGAATCCCTTAGGGGTGCACTATACGCGTTCCCAGAACATGGTGTGTCTCTCTAGTCACTAATCAGTGGAACATGTACATAACAAATAACAACAGGGTATAGGATCATATAAACCACAGGACAACGTAATCAGGAAATTCTATTAGAAGTACTCAAAAAAGATATAGATAACCGTAGCCACATCATGCATATACATACCAACCAGATATAGATACTAGATTCAGTACACAAGGTAGGATGTAATTATAGGTCAATCTCAACAGCCAGTATATTCCTATAGCCTCAGACCACACACACGTACAAGCAAGAGTCAAGCTCAGTATACATACCTATCACATGTTCACAACTCCGACCAACCCCTTGTAGGCCCTTTCGTAGTGATATAATAAAAGAACTCAGGTACTATAGCAACTACAACTGACACAACCCTCAATACAACAGTTGTTGTCCCCTAACACTATATATATACACAATACACTGTAGACACGTAATTTTTTTACCAAACCTAATTTATCTACCTTTTTAGTACTTAAATATTTATTTATTTATTTTCTAAATTAATATTTTTATTTTTAACCTTATTTATAGGAGGTTTATCAAAATAATTTGAAAACTACAAAAAAATAAAAGTCACATTTTAGATATGTTTGTTTTAATTCATTTTAAAAATTGATGAATTTATATATATACACACATATATAGTGAGGTTTTAATAAATAAACTAGAATTTTCAATT
>JAABOM020000092.1:10656355-10671938 GCA_011800125.2 Solanum clarkiae
GGGTAATTAATCTTTTCTTTGCACCAGTGCACATCTGTTTTCAGCATTCTTTTCATGTAACCTTTAGTTTACCTTGTTAGAACTTAATAATGAGAAAAGTCATGGTCTTTTTATCAGTGAATGCAGCTTTCTGGTTCCGGACTGTAGTATCTAATTTTCTCTGTTAATAGTATGTATTCTCAAGGCAATGTTGTCTATTGCAACATGTGAAATACAAATTCTTTTTCCCCTGAATGATGTCTGAACTACTATTCAAAAGTTCACTACAATATAATATATGCAGTGAAATATCATGAAGTAGGGTGTGGAGATGATAGAGTGTATGCAAACTTTATCATTACCTTGTTTGATTGAGAGGCTATTTTCATTCCCTTCTTCAAAAGACACTTGGCTCAAATGCATTCATCCCAAGTAAAAGAAGAAAATAATAGATATAGAATAATGGTTAAAATGTAAAACAATGTCAATTTAACTTTTAAAAGAATAAAATTGGCAAAATAATTGAAGAGTAACAACAACACAACCAATATAGCATGACTAATTCTATGACAAGCTTAAAAACTATCACAAGGCAAGACAATGTTCTTTAGCACTGACCTTCTATCTTAATATGCAACTCTATTCTTTTTTATCTAAGGTCGTGTCCCTTGTGATATGAAATTGTGCCATATTTTGTCTAATCACCTCTCCCCTGTAATTTTTCAATCGATCTCTACCCCTTTGCGTAACTCCTAAATACAACTTCTCGCACCTCTTAACAGTGGTATCAACAAACCTTCTCTGCATATGCTCAGTGGTGTCGACAAACCTTCTCTGCATATGCTCAAGCCATCTCATTCTCTCTCATTATATCTGCCAAAAGGAGCCACTCTACCTTCTTTTGTCATTCCTTGTATTGACACATTCATCTCAACATCGTCATCTCTGCTACATATATATTCTGAGCATTATGAGTTTTTGACTATCCAACACCCTATCCCATATAACAAAAAAGGTCTAATCACCATTCTATAGAACTTACCTCTAAGTTTAAGTGGTACCTTTTTATCCCAATGCAATACATGAAATCATCGTTGATGTAGCTATTTGTAACAACCCCCAGTGTAGGAGCCTATGAGTGCAGAAAAAGTTGGAACCTGGGTCAGTTCAACGAGGCCCATGTAAGGCCCGTAGGTCAGCTCTTAAATATGAACTACAGGAAAGAAAAAAAGTTTTCAAGTGTGGAGTAACCCACGTACCCAGTGACGGCTATAGGAAGGGTGACAGATCGTAGATAGGGTCATAGATGAGAGTATCAAACATAAAGAAAATTTGGAGTTCTCTGGGAAGTGATTTACAATAACAGCACGACCCACAAACCGTTATACGGCCCGTAGAAGCCCTTCGTAGATAAGGCCCAACAGATTAAGAAAATGGCTAAGTGTGGAAGGACTCTGTGAGTCCAGCCATAGTTGTAGGACAAAGGATGACCTGTAGAAAGGGTTTCGTAGTTTTGGGTCAACAAAATAGTTTTCTGAAGTTTTGAAAAAGTTAGCATGAAGGACAGGGACTACGATCCTGGTTCAAACCACGGCCTATAATCGAGCTTTTATAGACTTTATTCGACAATCTTAATGAAGGGTAGTTTTATTATTTATGCAAATCTTATTCCTATACTATGTCATTTTTGGGATTCAAAGAGGCCTAAGTCAGACTTTAAAACCCTAAGGAACTCCCATTCCTTTCATTCTTCTATATTCCCAAAATCTCTAAGGCAGTATTTTCTCTAGAAGGTGATGTCGCCTAAGCTACACCTCCTTTTTTAGGCTAAAACGATTGTTGTCAAGATATATAACCTAACCAAGGTTAGGGTCGAATCCCACAGGGAATATAGTAGACTTAAAAGAATTTACGGTAATTTGGGTTAATTAATCTACTTATCTCCCCAAGGATTTCGTAACAACTGAGAAAAGTAATCCTCACCTAAGACAAGTGTTAAATCAGTATGAAGAGTAACTAGGATATTGTGTTCCCCATGATTTCCTAACTTAGTATTACCAGATAATCGAATTATTTTCCATAGTGTAGTATGCAGAACGATAAGTTAAGTTCACCAAACCCTTTGACCCAGGCGAGAGGCGAAATTTACTACGTGATTTGGTCCATCCTCGCAGTGTGACATTACTAACTCTTACCTATTATTCCAGTACAACCTCCCCTTGGCCCAGTTCGATTGATTAGACGAGAAACATCAATCGAATCCTGTTAATTAATCTCTTTTCCTATTCATTACTACCTTGATCTAGTTAGTAACACTAGGCGATTTCTAATGTTGGCCACCATTAGAAAGCATTTAATCAGAATAAACTAATACATACATGCACACTTTTTGAGAATTACGAATTATCTGGTTTTATCTTTTTAGTTCTTCATGGTTTTCACAACCCTTGTTATGAATTTAGCTATTCATGATTAGTGCAAATGCAAGACTTATGAATTTGAATAACATAATGGAGCACTTACACAAGAGAATTAAGCACAAGGAATTTAAAGTCTCCACCAAGAATCACAAGATTGAAATTGAAAGATGAAATAAAGTTTTACAAGTGTTTCTATCAATCTCTCTATTGCTCTATCACATCCCTCTCCTGTTACCTATGAAAAATAACCTAAAAAACATATTTATAGTGTTTAAAATACAAAATCAAAACGAAATAGGACAATTGGGTCGGTAGCCTCTACGGGTAGATTTGTGGGTCATATAATATTTTATGGCCCGTAGACGGGCTTTCGTGGATTCCTGCTTCAAATTTGGGGCTGAATTCTACGACATCCTTCTATGGTCCGTATAAAGTTCTACCGCTCGTAGGGGGTCTCGTCTGATGACTTTTCAATAACTCCCCACTTTCTGATCCTCATTGCAGACACTAAGTCTACGAATCGTAAATTCTTCTGCGGCTCGTGTGCATGTTCGTGGACTTAACTTCAGAAAATCACCTTCACTGGAATTGTTCACAAAATCATCTTTAAAGGCCCATAAAGGGTCTGTGGAACCTCTACTTTAGGAAATTCTGCACATTTAGCCCATAAATTGTGCCAACCCTATAATCCTGCAAAACAAACATAAAAATACATCAAATCTACTAACATCGCATTGACATCACACAAAACTCCAAGTTTTTAAACATCAAAAGTGTTGTATTTTGACAGCACATCAATCATATCAAGCCCTCTTGGACTCCTTTGATCTTATCTTTTGCAACTTCTCACTCTCCACTTGTTTGGCATATGTCATGTATCTAGAGATACCCATCTCCTTAATGAGAATGGCGGCCTTACATTCCATCTTCTCCAAATCTGACACACACAAAGTAAACTTGTCCATACGTGCCCTAGAGTCGGCCACCAAAGAAGGAGTAAATTTGGTCAACTTAGTGAACTTGAGGGCATATTCTGTCACACTCATACCTTTTTTATTTAAGTTCATGCCTCCATCAACTTAGTTTCCCTTAGCTCAAGAGAGAAGAAACGATCACGAAAAGTGACCTTAAACATCTCCGAATCGATGGCACCTTCTTCAACTCTCTCGGACTTCCATTGAGTGAACCAAACTTGAGCCACCCCTTTAAGTTGATAAGCCGCTACTTAAGTCTTCTCTTTGGAAGATACCCTCATAATCTCCACCACCTTGTACACCTCATCAATGAACTCTTGAGGGTACTTATCCCCCTTTGAACCATGAAACTCCGAGGGATTCATTCTAGCAAAATCCCTTATCCTTGAGCCGGGTTAGAAGTCGTTGGGGAAGCAACAACTTGAACCAATATAGTGATCGCAGCTCTAAACTCGTTATTAGACACTTGCTCAGCTTGAGGGACTTGGGGAGCTTAAGGAGCTTGGTCCACATTAGCATTATTTCCCCTTGACAATGAAGCACGTCGTGGAGCCATTTCTAAAAAAAACGAAGGGACAAACATTAGGATACGGAAGCTTTAAAAGAAATGACATAAAGTTCAAAAGAAATGAAATTTTCCTAAAACGTCTCATAGCCTCCTATTCATGGATGTGGCGCACTTCACACCCATGAATAAGACTCCACTCGACGCGACATGTTGGACTCCCTAGGATGCTTTCAAACCTTAAGCTCTGATACCACTTTTGTCATGACCAGGACCTAGCCGCGACACGAGGAATGTGACGCGCGAAGACATTCCATCCAAGCCTCGTATTCATATCATAAGCGTTCATAAGATAAAATAAGCATACACCGGAGATTAAGCAAGCGAGAATATATATAACAATAAGACGTCATAGCTCTCATAGGGAGTATACATCAATCTATAGTCCAAATAATGCCTCTACACCATAGATCTTGGTGGGGATTAACACATAGCTTACTAGCTCACCCTCAAGATATACATCAAAATAGAAAATGCTAAATTCTCACATAAAAAGAAATAATATAGGGCTTGTTCCCGAAGTATGGGAACTCACCAACAAATCTTCAAGCTTAGAAATCTGAAGGCTCGCCTCAATATGGAATCTTCTTGTTATCCATCCCTACGTGATTAGATCATGTAGGCAAAAAAGTATGTGTTAGCACATAAAATGTACTAAGTGTGTAGGTATACCATGAATCAAAGGACATCACAATAATATCAAGATGCATAATTATAAACAAAAGATAAAGGCAAAATATGCATGAGCATGTCATTTAAAAATCATGAGAAGAATCATCATAAATCATTCATATACATGTGTCGGAATAAGACGATAATTGACATTCATAAAACCATGCGGACTATTAGATGAAATCCCTATGTTCACTCTACATCGAGCTAAGAGGAGTCTACTTTGCCAAGGTAAACTCGATCCTCATCCTATAGGCTCTATCCTAGCACAGTGAGAACTTATCATTTGACCCCACCCTTTAGGCTCTATCCTAGCACGGCGAATGTCCATCACATAAGCTAATTGGATCTATTAGAACATCTTTAAGGCATAAAACCATAAACATCATTCCTATGGTGGAATATAATTATGGGACCATGGCATGTACCAAGGCCCTCTCGATGCTAAGTCATATCCCACGGAATATATAAACATGCATATACATAGCTTTCAACATAGTTCATACATCATTAAAACCATACTTTCATAGCTTTCAAAATAATCATCATAGTCTTTAATAGAACATCTGTCATAAGAATAGTCCATCAACTTTGCTTTTATCATAATGTGGGTAGACATTCCCACCTTTTCATCATTATAAAATTAGGGTTTTCATCACCCTCTTTATCATAGCATCAACATACCTTTCATAACATCATCATTATCAAAGTTTCATCATCACCATGTAAAACATGTTTTTCATACTTAGAGTCATAGACATAGAAATCCATAGCTTTATCGCAAGAGACTAGGGCTAAGTATGGGTCCATGGACATTTTGAGTTAAAATCATGCAATTTAGTAAGATTCATAGAGAAAACATACAATTAAGATAAAAATTGAATCTTTAACAAGGAACTCACATCAAATTATTAAGCTCTAATCATACATACGTTGAAATCACATACTTTAGCTTGAAAATCATATACATCATGAAATTCATCATAATTCATGCTTAATTAATCATAATTATCATATAGGAATCATTATCCATGCATTCGGAATCATAGCTTAAAAACCCATAAGAAATCTTCCTAATTTTTTAATAAAAAGGAAGGTTTTGGATTGGGTTTCATGGATGAAACTAATCCATGAATGAATCCCTACATACCTCAAGTAGAATCCTAAGATTTGAGGAAGAAAATCTGGAAATCCTTAGTAAACCTTCAAGCTTTTGCTTCAGTGGAACCCTTGGCTTAGAGAGAGAATTATTGAAAACCCTTAAGAGAATTTGAAAATTCAAAGCTTTAAATGACTTAGGAATAGGACTTTATGGGAGTTCCGTCGGTTAGGGTAGTTAGAGTAGCCAAAATGACGTTATTTAGGACTTAGATGGATTGAAAAAGTCAGAAATATGCTTCATTAAAAACTGTCAGAGTCGTCCACGAGACCCCACTTACGGGTCATGGAAAGACTTGCGTCTTATAACTTGACTTGTAGATCAGGGTGTCGTAAAAGTTGAGCTACAGAATCCCTTCGTAGGAAGACCCCGGACCTACTTAAGTGTTGTATGGCAACTTACGACTCATCTACTAATTCGTTAACTTTCTGAAATCCCTCAAATTTTTATTTTCACCGGGCACTTTCCATGATACCACCTATGACCCATGGATCCATGTACGTGCCATGAACTTGCTCGTATAACCTAACTATCAGTAAATTTTCTGTGCTTCAGTTTTCCAGACCTAAAAACATGTGGGGTGTTACAAATAGAAGATCCACTGGCACCACCTCCTTGTGGCTTATGGTTAGACACCCTATTCTTGTTGATCCTTTGACCCAAAGCATTTGATGAAGTAGGACTAGAGGACTTTGGCAATTTTGAGAATGTCCATCATCACTATCGGACCTTAGGTGAGAAAAGTCTCCACCATCCAATCGAGCCCTCTTGGACTCCTTAGCCCATTCCATAAGCATCTCTTACTCAATTTATTCGGCATGTGTCATCAATCTAGAAATGTCCATCTCCTTAATGAGAATTGTCTACATTCTTTGACAATAAAATCTGAAACTCCCGAAATAAATTTGCTCATATGAGCTCAAGAATCGACCACCAATGTCGAAGCATACTTGGACAAACGAGTGAATTTCAAGGCATATTCTCTTACACACATACTATCTTATTTCAAATTGATGAATTCAAGCACATTCGCGTTCCTCAACTCTAGTTGAAAGAAATAATCAAGAAAAGCAACTTTGAAATTCTCCCAATCTAAGGGACCTTTATCAACCCTCTCTACTTTTCGTTGATTAAATCAAACTTGAGCAACACCCTTGAGTTAATAACCCACCAACTTTGTTTTTCCTGCTGATGTCACACCCATAACGTTCACCATGTTTTGATTCTCATCAACAACCTCTTGTGGATCTTCATTTGCTTTAGAACTATGGTATTCTAGTGGGCTCATTCTTATAAAATCTCAGACCCTTATCACCGCCAAACCCACATTAGGAGGAGCCACCACCTCACAGTTGACTTGGATCACCATAGCTTAAGTGAGCATTTGAATAGTGGCTCAAAATTCGACATTAGTAACTTGCTCGGCTAATGAATCAATAAGAACTTGAGGTGCTTGTTCCTCATTAACATTCACGGCCAATGAATCAATAAGAACTTGAGGTGCTTGTTCCTCATTAACATTCACTCCTATGTTGATTGCAGCTTTGCTTAGAGGCATAGTTCTAAAACGCATAAAACACGAGTTAGGAGGAAACTTATAAAGTTCAACTCTATCGCACAACATAAGATCATGAAAGAAGTGGGACATTTCCTAAATCTCTTGTAGCCTTTCAGTCATAGATGTGGTACGCTTCACACCCATGAACAAGACTCTACTCGATGCGGTTTTCAAAAATCTTAGATCATAGACCTTGTACTCTAATACCAAGTTTGTTATGTCGCAAACTAGGCCCTAAACATGACATAGTGATAAGAATATCAAGGTGCTCCGACCAAGCCTCTTGGAATACATCACATACATAAGGTGAGAAAGAATACCAAAGACATTAAGAATTAATCCTACCTTTTAAGGAATAATTCTTGTAAGGTTGTAAGTTAAATTCATAGTCACCATGCACAAGTTGCAAAGAAAAGCCTTCCAAATAATATTAACCATCATCTTTTTTGAAAAACAACAAATCCACTACTATAGATGGGGAAACCCCCCCCCCCTCCCAAATAGAATGGTATATCAGCGCACCTCTCCCAATAGAATGAGATTCAGCTCCTACTTTTATGAAAATAATAACTAGGAAGTTTTTAAACTAAGAAACTTTTAAATCAGGAAACTTTTAAACAAGATAACTTTTGACCTTAAACGTTCAGCTTTTTGAATTCTTTTTTAGGGATTCATGTGGCCCAATCTTCTTTCTTTTGAGCTTGAATTTGAATAAACATACATCTAATTTTTTATTAAATTCCATCAATTTTAATGGAGGTATGCCAACGTGGATAATATCAGTTCCATTGCAAGCAGAACCTACTTACTTTCAGAGCTTATTGGTAATATTCCTTTGCTCTTGTCGCATTGACCAAGGCCGTCCAATTGACTTAAATCAGATGGGTAAAGGAAAATTCTGTTCAGATGGTTCCTGTGCTCTATTTGTTTGCTTGTATTTATAGAGATCCATTCAGCCCAAGTTTTTCCCATAATCCAACTAACTGGGAACACTACCTAACACTAACTACGTCTTAACGGCCATCCCTACACAAAATGGGATAGAGTAAACGAGTTGGAACACAAGTTACAACTGCACAGATGACTCCAATCCGTACAGCAGAAGAAATTGGAACACAAGTTACAACTGTACAGCAACTAATCTTCTATCCGTTGTATCTCACCCATCATGATGCGATTGCTTGTAACCTTGAAACCAAGGAGAGCAGGATCAATTTGTCTTCCTTTCTTTCCTTTCTTCTTACCACTACGGCCGCACTGTGTTGCATCTAATGCCTCTGATGCATGTGCCTCCTGAGCTGTTGGCTTCTTAGCGTTACTCTTAAGCATGTCACTGAATGATGTCTCTGAAACATCAGCATCACTACAAGATGCAGTTCGTCGAGAGCGCCCATCTTTCTTTCCAGACGTAGCACCAGGAACTTGATTTGCTGCAATACCCCCTACTAATGAAATTAATACAAGGATGAGTTAGCAATTAGGATGGATAGAATGACTGTGGTGCAAGGGGATTGCCAATAATGTTACAAGCCAAAAAGGAATAGCAGACATCAAATTAACTACTCCATCCGTCCCAATATTGCCAACAACTGTTACAAGCCACAAAGGAATAGCAGACGTCAAATTAACTACTCCATCCGTCCCAATTTATGTAAAGGACCGACCTGGCAGGGAGTTCAAGAAGGAAATGAAGACTTTCGAAACTTGCGATCCAACATAAGTCCGATATTTGTGTGGCTAGAAATCATCTTAAGGTAAAATGGACAGTTCAAAGTTAAATTGTTACTAAGAATAGAAAGAATCATTCTTTTTTGGATGGACCAAAAAAAGGAAAGAGTATACCCCTTCCATTTTCGAGGTGCAAAATAGTTAGCAAATATAGCAATATCAAGACACAATCAGAAGATAGCTTTTTTTTTTCCTGAAAATGGTAACTTAATCAGAAGACAGCAATAGCAACAAAAAGGAGAAAGAATTCCTACCTTCAGAAGCAATGACATCTGAAGGATTTTTGCCTCTCACAAGGGTCTCAGAAGCTAGTTCAGATAGATCCTCCTGGGTTGAAGAAATGCGCAAGACAGGTGGACACTTCGGCAAGATGTTATCTGGCCTTTGTGATGTCACAGCCATCCTACCCAAACAGAAACAAAATACAGATGCATCAGGAAAGAAAAATCACAACATAATCTTCATTGAAGGATAGGAGCTAGTCCTGTATACAGGGTAGAGTCAGCAAAAAGAACTCTTCCATTACTTGTGCAATAAAAAACACTGATTAATGAAAGTATTAACCGTTGAATGGATAAAGCCAAGGAACAAAAATTTCAGGCCAGGGAAAAAGTTGCACCATGTGAATGTTACAATCAGCACAACACAGTATTACAGGGTTAAAACACACTACAGCAAAATAAATTCAATATATGCCAGCGATTAGTCTAAACATAAAGATTAGGAGAACATTTTTGAACATCCAAGTCGGTGCCAAAACATCACCTTTCCCCAGATGAAAACCTAGTGGTAATCACAATGTCGGCCTTTTCTGATTACAAATGTTGTAAGGTCAGCACAGTACAGTAAACTAAACAAACCTTTCGGATTTTTTTGGATGATAATGAGGAAATAGGGGAAGAACTAATATTAAACTGTTCTATATTTCTCATATAACAGCTTGGTACTGATTTAGTAAAATTTTTTTATCCGATCAAAAACAGAAGTGCGCATATACAATGCATAAATATCAGTAAACTGAAGATGGTAGACAATTGAATGAAATATCATAACCAAAATGTTCATCCACAATATTAATAGAATCTTGGCAACAAATTCTACACTCCAGGAAATTACTAGTAATTTCCTCATTCAAAGAATTTTGTAGGAATAAAACTGTTGCAGCTACTGAAGCACAAACTTTATTTCATTTCCCAACTATCAACTATGTCCATTAGAATGACGTAAATTAAAATAAGTCCTTTCCATGAAAAAACAGAAGATAGCACATACCGTTCCCTAGGAATTTCCTCCGCAGCCAAATCCCCTCTATCACTCTTGTCATTGTAAAAGTCAAGACTCCCACCTGAAAATGATTTTAAAATATTACAATCTATCAAACAATAAAATCTTCTTTTAATAAAAGGATATATGATCACACACACGCGCATATATATATATATATATATATATATATATATACGCGCACACAAAATTATTCTATATAATACACAACATATGTATACGTGTGTGTGTCGAGAGAATAACCTCCAGTCCCAAGTGAAGTGTGCCTGCTGAGTAAGTTAATTGGTATTTCCCCTTCTACAGTCACACCAGCTTGCCTAATGATACTTTCACGAGCCTCTAAATGTACCTACAGATAGCCATCATGACATGAAAGAGACAACTTAATTGCCAACACATACAAGATGTCTACATCTGGGATCTTGTAAATTACCTGAGAGGCATCATTGATGCTGGAAGAGACAGGTTCAGCTTCAGCTAAAGCTCCAGAATGAGATTTGAAGGGCAATCTCCCACCAACATCAAGACAATTGGCAATCTCATCAACATCATCTCTCTGTGGTGGCAAAACTGAATTAGAACCATATGACCCAACAGCAAAAGACTGGTTTGGACTTGTATCCTGGTCCAAAAGAGGGTTGAACAAACGGTTTGAAGCATTTGTCTCAGAAAAGTGACCGGAGTGAAAGCCCCTCTCAAACAAAATCCCTCTGGTCATTTCTGCTTGCTCAGTTGACTGCTGGCCAGATTTTTGCTGGAGCAGTTCCATAAGTAATCGCTTTGAACTGTCATCATTAGCACCAGCTGACATCCACATACTTTGATCTTCAGAAGCCCTTTTGACATGAAAATCCCTTCTTTGCCTCTCACTGTCAAGATGTAGTTGTTGCATCCTAGTTTCCATCCAATCAGCAGGTAACTGACCATTTCTTTCAGACCAATGACTTTCAATTGTATCTACATTTGGCGCATGAAGCTGATTTGAAAACAGAGGATGATGAAGAGACTGTGAGTGGATGCCACTTGAGAAACCAGGCATATGACCAGCTGAATGCATTCTTGAATTTGGATCATGCATTTCTAAACCATGTGCGTGCACTAGAGGATTTACGGCATCCAAATTAACACCAGGACCAACACCAGTTACTGACATTGTCCGTTCCAAAGGCAGAAATCCAGTGTCATAAAGACCCCGCTGAAGTCTATCCTGCATTGACAAATTCCTTTCTAGATGACTGACATGCTCTTCAGGAGGGGGTATCTGTTGCTGTTGGTAAATATCTAACGAACCAAATCCAGAGTTAGATCGTCGAGCAACACCTGGATTTCTTAGATACTGACCAGTTTCATCAACAGCCCAGATAGCACCAATCTGTCTATCTTCTTCCATTTCCAAACGTTGCCTTAACCTCTCATGTGCTTGTGCTTGTTCTTGTTGAAGGAATTGATGCTCCAAAGGGTGCAACTGTCCATGTTTTGCCCGTGATAAGAGCTCCATTAAATCATTTTGAGGCCCTTGATGCGGTATATGACCAAACTTTGCTTGAATGAGATGCTCTATAGATGGTTCAGCATGTCTTGGAGGAAGATGCAGATGCTGCTGCAGTTCACTCAGAATTTGTTGCTTTATCAACACCTGTTCCAGAGCACTGTTATGCCTAATAGCATCAACACGCGATTGCGTATAACTTGGATCATGTACTTGATTCTGCAATAATTGTTCACGAACCAGCTGCCTAGCATGGGCATGTTGTTCTTTCATTAGAATTTGCTGTTGATGGAACTGTTGCTGTTGCTGCAGTTGTTGAAGCTGTAACTGTCTCTGCTGTTGCAGCTGAAGTGCCATAAAGTGTTCCAAATCCTGCCCAGTCTGACTCGCCAACTGCGGTTGGTGAATTGAATTATGATTGGTCCCATGTTCCATCATAGCTTCATTTAAGTGGCTATTAAGAGAGGACATCAAATTATGAGGATGTTGTTGCTGAAGTTGTTGGGGAAACAGCTTGTCTGCCAACTCAAACCGGTTCAGTTCATGGTCCTGGTGCAACAAGCGGCTGGCATCCATAGCGTGTTGATATATGTTGGGTTCAGATCCAGCATTTCTTCTATAAGCATCAGTCCATGTCTCCACAGAAGAGGTTGAGTCCGTCATGGCACCAAATGGCCCGACCCTTGCAGCACCAGGGTTTAGAACTAGATCCTTGCCACTTCCTCTTAAAGGAAAATCTGAGATAGGACCACTCTTTCCCATAGTGCCTTCAAGCTCTGACCATAATAAACCAAGTGGGTGCAGTGTCTCTTCGTGATTTGGAACTCCACCTTCAGACATTGCGCTTGGAGTTGCATGGTGAATATTTGAAGGATCAATAAGGCCTATTGAAGTTTTCCCAATAGGATTGCCACCGCTTCCATTTCTTCCTGGAAACACAATTTCTGCAAATGAAGACGGAAACTTAAAGAACTAAATAGCAAAACAACAGATAAAGGTCGCACACATTAAATATCAATGACCAAGATCTTGATGGCCTATTTGCAAGAGAAGAGGCTACATTCCCATCTCCAAAGCCACAGGGGGTTATGCATTGACATGAACAATAAGGATCCATGATGAAAATGCTAATTCACCTTCATCTTGAGCAACAAAATCATTGAAGGCTTCACTTTGTGAATATGGAGGTTTAAATTGACGAGCTGGATGATCAGGTATTGACTGAATACGATGTCGACCAAGGCCATCAAAATCCGATGAAGGGCATCTTGAGCCATCAAGGGCAGCAGAACCAACCATCTCAGAAACAGAAGCTGAGCTACGTAAACCAGAATCCAATTTCCCCTCTAGTACAGCAGATGGTTCTGCCTGGGAAAGATTCGTCTTACCAAAAAACTCAGGTTCAAATTTCAAATGTGGCATTATGTCACCAAGTTCAAGGAAAGGTGAATCTTCAGGGGCATCTTCCAAGCGAACTGGTAAGTCCATACCAAAAAATCCTTGATCAAACCATGAAATGATGTCTGCTCCAAGAAATGGACCCTGGATTTCTCCCTGAGGATCACGATAGTACAAACTCAACTCCTCGGGTGGAATACCCCTTCCAAAAAGGTTCCAATAGATTTCAGAAGAGGACTTCACAAATACAGAATTTGAATCATCAGAATCCTTCGAACTGCCCACATAAGCAACATGTTGTTGATTATTGTCAAAGATAGGTGTCCTGATTACTCCAGAATATGGTAAATTGTGTGCCGAAATATCAGATTGGGACCCACTAATGTATCTAAAGCAGTCTCCATTGTCAGTTCTCTTCCTCGTCAACAAACTTCCATCCGCAGAAGTAGCTTCAGAATCTTTGTCTTTCTGTCCTTCATAATTATCTTCTCCTGAATTGCAAACAAGTTCCTTTTCAGACGTCAATAGGAAAATATACCTTGATGAGTTCTTATTATATAAGAGAGAGTTGAGGCCGACACAGGCAGGTCTCCCTCGACATGCCTGCTTCAGCAAAGGCATTATGGAAAAAGTAAAAAAAAAAAAGTCTTTTGTTCTACTTTAATTTAATTAGTTACACTTCTTCCAACACAATGGGACCACTTTAGCTATACCCTTTAGTTTTAAATTCATATCCTTTAGTTATAGCTTTAATATGAAGGTCGCCAATATTTGGATTATTTTGTAACTATATTGAGTAAAAATCAACGATCAGTGAAGAAAAATACTTTAATTGCGAACATCCCAATGGGCCTTTTCACATTAGATTTGCAAGAAAAAGAATGCGATTAGTCACTACCCTACAAATGTATACACACATACAAAAATATAACTTATTTTGGAGCAAAACCTTAAATCATTTAGTCAATACCACTTAAAATTTATCAATATTAATAATATTTATCAGGCATTTTTATACTTAATGAGATGATTTAAAATTGTTTCGCTAACATCACTTAAAAAATAAATTTGTGAATAAACATTGGGCCCGTGCATGGCACAGATTTTTTATAACTAGTTGATCCAAATAAATAGAGGTAATACTTTACTCACCACCCAACTTGACTTTGACACCATTATCATAAGCAAAACTATAGGTATTGGCTTCTTCAACACCTATTGAAGTTTTCAGTAACCTATCAACTGTCTCTTCAGTGACATCAGCAGAGGGAGCACCGATTTTTGTATTGTTGGGCTCCATATCCCGTGTTTCTGTAAGATAGAAACAATAAATTCAGAGAGAATCATGTATCCTACTCCAACAAAAAGAAAATGGACAGGATGGAAGTAGCACTCAGTACTCAATCTGGATATAGTGTTCAAGAACAATTACCTGTGACATTATCCATTGATTGACCCTTGCCAAAAGAATTGGAAGAAACACCACCACCAGTAATTTTGCCCTTCCATATATCATTGAGGGCAGCCTATAAGATTGATCAAGCAACTTTATTGTATTAAATATTTTTTGAACACTTAGAAAACCTATTAATCTGAATAAATAAAGTAATAGATGTAGCTCACCTCCTCCTCAGCATCAGGAACAACAAAAGCCAATGGTTCAATAGCAGTTACTTGAGTAACAGGGGGTGCTTCTTCCATATTTTCAGGAATGCTACAAAGAGATGAGCCAAGCTTTTGCCTGCGGTAAATGTCAAGAGTTTTTCCCCTCGGATAACAAAATATGCCAGTCGAGATTCTTGGTTTTCCAGTAAGAGAATTGTCTAATGGTGAAGCACCAATTGCACCCCCAGAGGAAGGTCTTACAATAGTCCCAGTAGACCTCCCACGACCCAAGTTAAATCCCACATTTGACCCCTCGACTTTCCCCCTCTCTTGTCCAAAGCCTGGAGCAGCTCGATAGGAACTCGGAGCAGCCGAATTGCCCTCCATTCTATGGCGTGGACGCCACTTGTCACGAGAATCGGACTCCCGTTCTGAGACAGCACGGTTAGCCACAAATGTTTGACTATCATTATGAACATCTTCCTTATCTACGTCTATCTTTTTCTCACTGCGATTTTCTTTTTCTTTGTCATTAGGACCCCACCTGGAAGACCACTTGCTATCACGTCTTGTATCAAGCCCAGAATTGCGATCGGTTTTCCTTCGTTCTCTCCGACCAAGCAAGCCAGTTTCCCTCTCTTCCTCACGCCACCGGCGACCACTCTCAGTCTCCATTGACGTTCTTCTCCAATCCTTTTTATCCTCAGGTACATCTGTACGCCAACCCTCCTTCTGACTTGATTCAACAGAAC
>JAABOM020000092.1:10687013-10701034 GCA_011800125.2 Solanum clarkiae
CTTCATTTGAAGATGTGGGAGAGGAGTTTGCATTTTGCATCCCAACAAACCTCCCCTCAAACTCCGATCACACAATCTTGTAGCCTCCCCTCCAGCGATTACCGATCTACCACCATCTTGCACCGCCACAACAACTTGCGGGACACGCCGCTTGTACAACCACTTGACAGGAAGAATTTTGATACAAGGCATTATCGCAGATCACCACATCGCTAGGTAACTCCGCACACGTCGGTCCATCACTCCTGCCCTCCGAACCTGGGCTCTGATATCACTTGTTGGGATCGCGTGCGCCCGCACCATAACCCCGCATTAGTATGATATTGTCCGCTTTGGGCCAAGCCGTCACGGATTTGTTTTTGGGCATCTCCCAAAAGGCCTCATACTAATGGAGTTGGGTGACTACTTATATATTGATGTATTTTTTCTTCATTTAAAGATGTGGGAGAGGAGTTTGCATTTTGCATCCCAACAGTCAGATGTATATAAACGTTTATATGTTGAAAATTAGATTCGAAAAGCTTTAATTAATAGATACATCAACACTTAAATCCCTCAAAATTGGCCCTTATGCGGCACGTTAAGAAAATTCATCTGTAGTGTCACTTTCAGCTTAACTTATATTAAGAGTTAAAATTTCCCGCAACTCTTAACTTTATAATACACACATAACCACCATATTATAATGTTTCTAAGAGTTTTACGTGTGATTCACTATTGTTTAATTTGTACCATTTGTACTACAGACAATGCAACTAGCGCTTTTTTTTTTTTTTAAAATACAGTAACGGGTTGTTTGTAGTTTCAAAAAGTTATACAATATTGTTCAATAGATATTTAGAAAGTAAGTTATTCATATATAAAATTAATACAAAATTTGATTTGCAATTAGAAATTCACATAACTAAAACATATAGTATAAGTTATATAGGAGTTCGTGCATTATATTATGTGAGGTAAAAAATGAAATAACTAAGATCCACATAACTAATTAATACTTGAATATTTCAACCAATTATCAAACAATAAAGGACTAGAGCCTCTTTTTTTTTGATGTAGTAATGGACTATTTGGTAGCCAGTAAAGAGACAACTTATCCATATGTTAGTTTCGGTCAGTTAGACAATATTTAAAAGATATTTATAAAGTAAGTTATTCGTCTATAAAATTATATGATGTTTCATTTATAATTTAGAAATTTGACATAACTAATACTACATGTTATGAGGAAATTTGTATATTATGTTATGCAACGTAAAATATGTAATAACTACACCCATATAACTAATACTTGCACAATTCTAACCAATTATCAAAAGATTTGCATTAGTATTGTAGGGATTAGCAAAGAGTGAATATATGTATTGTTTTATGCAAGCATTAGTTACGCAGAGATTAATTATACATGTATTAGTTATTCCACCTTCTATATCCTGTATAAAATAATACATAGATTTTCTTATAACTTATATATGTATTAGTTATGCGAATTTTTAAATTGTCAATCAAATGTTGTTTTAAATATGTACATGAAAAATTTATTTTCTATTTGGAATGAACCTATAGGTGATCATTTTCTCTTTTTTTTTTTTATTTTTTTACTATTCTCAGTATTTAGAGCTTTCTTATAGTGATCCTAAGTCATTTATGACTTATTGGGGCTGACAGCTCGATTACCAGATCATTTATTTGATTTTTATGAGAGTTTTTGCATTTTGGAACTTTAAAATTTCAACAGTTGACTTCAATCAAAACTTCAGGAAAATGACCTTTGAATGAAAATTTGATGGTTTCATTAGACTCAAGATGTCAGTTTTGATCTAGAAGGACAATTGGTTTGGGTCCCAAAGCTTTCGGACTCATTTTAAGCAATTAACCTTGCTGGCTTATGGCTAAAATGGAGCCTTGGGTGGGGGAGGGGGCCCGCTTTTTGTCGAGAGGACCTTCCATTGAAGTTTCAACATCTTCATTAAGTTTGGAATGTTAAATTTGATAGAATAATATAGTTCGTTTGGATGCAACAAAATCCAAACAAATTCTGAACATCTAATCAGAGGTTTTTTGGACTTGGTAATCTAATTGATGCAGCATAATGTGGTGGGGGTGAAAACCTTCATCGTGATCAATATCCCATCTATTCACACAAGATCTTTTTATTCTTTTTTCTCTGATAGATGGTTAGAACTTCATCTGGGTTCGAATCCTACTGAGAGGTCCAATAGAAATCAAAAATTGTTGAAGGAAACAACACGATCTTTCTTTTGTCCCTTCAGGCGATTGAAAATTATCACAATCACGATGAATATTTAGGGTGGGTTGACAAATTTTGGTCAGCATGATCGTGAGGTTCGACCATCGGAATTGCAATGCCTTATTTTTTTTGTTGGTCACTACCACAATCCTGATCATTGCGATCCAATGAACAATGTCTTCTTTTTAAAATAGCTATTCAACCCGAATTTCAGCTCACTTGTTCAATATTTCAAAGACAGCTTCTTAAGTTATAGAGCTTAGCTTGAGCTCATTTGTAGTGCTAATTATTGGAATTTTCTGGGGCTTTGAGCTAGAGACGTTGAAGAAGCATTGTGGACTCGTTATTGCAGTAATTTCTTCTCTCGGACCTCCATTTAACCCCTAAAAGGATAGTTTTGATCTCTTATTTTTTTGGGATGTTTTGGTATTGATTCGGGCTCGAATTGTGCCTAATGTTCTTGTTATAAATTTCTTGAGCTTTTTCGGTCGTTGACAAAGTTAGTTCTGAAAAATTTCGCCCTTAGGATCCACATATTTATTTTTGATCTAATTTTGTATTAGAGATATTAGTTGTCAATATGGACATTGTTTTGACCATTTGAACATCGTAATTATTAATATTCTAGCTTGGTAACGATCAGAGGCGATTCAAAATGATGTTGTAGCTAGTTTTGGGAGGGTTTTTAGCATGATTCCTACATAATTGCTAGCCCTAGCTTACCTTTTTGGGTAAGGGGAGAATAAGCTTATTTTACCATGTATGTCTTTTATGCCTACCATGGCTTGTTGATCCTTATGTCATTTATTTATTTTTTGCCTTAGTTTAGGGCTAGGTTAGTGATTGCTGTAGAATTGCTATTTTGGGGTTGATATGCCTTGAAAAATTCTCGAACATCGGTTTGGACGATTCTAGCTCCCTATAGACTGAAGTAGTAGACTTGGGCTTGATCATGAGAAGTCTTAGCTTGATGATAACTCTACCCTTATTAGATTTCATCTATAATCTCCTTATACTATGGCCTTGGTATTATCTGGTTATGAGTTTAGGCCCCATTAGACTATTTGAACTTGGACTTGGGTTTTGGGTTAGGAGTGAGTTATTAATAACTCTAGGGTTGGATTTTATTCCACGATATTCCTTTATTATGTTAAATTGGTAGATGTGAGATCTTCTAGAGTGTTTTCGTCTCGTTCGAGTTTTGGCTTCCAGTCCTACTTAATAATGGCTAGCAGATATATTCCTTCTAGAACTCTTATTGCTTGTAGGACTCTTTAAATTAAATTTGTACTTATCAACTTTCTTATTTTTAGGATTCTAATTACGTAGATTTCTCTAAGTTGTTATATATTTTCGGCCTTGTATGTAATACACTGGCTATATAAGAGCCAACACAACAATCAATAAAATATATACACGTTCATCTGCTACCGGTTTTTCTCTTTCTCTTTATGGCATTCAGAGCCTTATTGCTTTAACGAGCTTGATCCTTTTCTTTCTCCTCCTATCCCACCCAAATCAAGTCTAATGGCCTCCAATACAAGTGTAGTCAATGCTGATAACATCTCCGTTCAAACATCGTTGTCCAATTCAATCCAGTTACTCAACTCCCAATCAAACTTGCTGGTAGCCGGAATTTTTCGTTGTGGAAGGCTCAGGGTCCATGCTCATGCGTGGACACAACCTCTTTGGACATCTTGATGGATCGATCTGAGATCCTTCCAAAACCATCTTTGAAAACAACCTCATAGTATTCAATCCTGCTTATGTTTCCTGGTTTTAACAAGATCGACTTATACAAAATGCTATCTTGGCAACTGTGGATGCGACCATTAGCAGTACAGTCACTTCTGCTCCAAATTCCAAAGATGCTTGGGATACCTTGCGTACTGCTTATGCAAATAAATCTCAAACGCGTGTCCTTAGTCTTAGAGACTGCCTAACCCGCCTCTCCAAAGACTCTCGTCCTGTTGCAGACTATCTCCATCAAGTTTGGTCTCTTTGTGATGAACTTTCCGCAGCTGGTTCCCTCGTTTCCAATGAAGAACTGATTGTCAAGATTCTCACTGGCCTCAGATTTGAATTTCGAGAAATCTCAGTCACTATCCGCGTTCGAGATTCTACAATTCCCCATGAAGAACATATGAAAAGCTCCTTGATCATGAGATTTTTCTTTAGCATGAAGAAGCCAAAAAGCTACCTTCTGTTCCAATCACTACCAGCATTTCTCAAGGGACTTCTTCAATTCCTACCTGTCAGGGCTCCACCAATAGTCAGAACAATAATCAATGATCAAATGCGCAAAATCAACAAAATCCTAATCTATCCCGGTGCAACAATCAACAGAAGCAGTCTCCCGGCAACAACCTCCACTGCTAACTCTGTGATTGTAGAGGTCACACTATTCGTGTTTGCCAAACACACTCTCATAATCATCTTCAAGTGCATGCCAATTATGCAGCACACCTCCAGAACCAGTCATCTCCATGGATCGTTGATAGTGGTGCAACCCACCATATTGCCTCAGACACTCAAAATCTAACCACTACGCAAAACTACCATGGCTCGGAGGAGATCGTCATGGGTATTGGTAGTACCATTCCAATCTCTCATACTAGTAATGTGAATTTTAATGCATCAAATCATCAACTCCAGCTTCAGCATATTCTTTGCTCTCTAGCTATTAAAAATAATCTGCTATCTGTATCTAAGTTTTGTCAAGATAATAACTCCTGTATAGAACTTTTTTCGTTCTCTTACCTTGTGAAGGATCTGACTACGAGGGAACCATTGGCTCACGGATGGAATAAAAACGGGTTGTATGAGTGGCCACCGAGGAATGTTGATGGTCCAGTAAGATGCAACGTCGTTGTTTCATACAACCTATGGCATCGACGATTAGGTCACCCCAATCGTCAAGTTCTAATAAGTTTTTGCACGACTTTTCCATTCCAGTAGTTGGTTCCAAAACTAATATTGTTTGTCATTCATGTTATTCTAATAAAAGTGATAGGATGCCTTTTTCTAAAAGTTCTCTGAATAGTGCCAAACCATTTTTACTTTACAGTGATTTGTGGAGGCCGTCTCTAGTTTTCGATTGACAAAAAACGATACTATGTTTTATTTGTTGATCATTTTCAAGATATATGTGGTTGTTCACACTGAAAACAAAAACAGAAATTCTGAATATTTTCAAAAGTTTACACCCCATGCTGGAAAAACATTTCAACACAAAAATTTTATCCTTTTACACTGATGGTGGTGGAGAGTTTCAAAAATTAGATTTCTGTCTAAAAACACATGGAATTGAACACTTAGTGTCCCCTCCCCCCCTCCCCCCCCCCCATACACACCACAAAGGGTAGTCTTAGTTGTACACCGACATTGTCATGTCATCAAGACAACCTGCACCTTATTACACCAAGCATCCTTACCTTCAACATTTTAGAGTTATGCTTGTCAACAAGTTGTTTGTTTGATCAATAGGATGACTGCACAAAATCTACAAATAAATCACCTTTTGAAATCCTATTTCAGGCTGTGTCTAATTATGATTCCATCAAAGTTTTTGGATACTTGTGCTACTCATGGCTCAAACCATATTCCACTAATAAATTGGAACCTCGATCCACACCATGTGTTTATTTAGGTTTTTCTAATAAATATTATAGCCATCAGTGTTTTGACCTAGTTATTTCAAATTATATTTATCCAAGGATGTAATCTTTTTAGAAGACAATTTTTCTTTTCAAAATATTTTTTCAAGGTTTAATAATAAAGTTAATGTTTCTTGGGATAATATTTCGATTGAACAACAAGCCAAGGAGGATGGTAATTTAATTTCACATCCCTCTTATCAACTCACTCTACCAGTAACTACATTGCCAACATCACTCAACGCCCGCAAGCTATCTTCTCTGCTCGAAATGGCATATCTCCACAATCAGGTAATATTCCTTCTCAGGTCTCAACTTCCACATCTTCACACTCTACACAAGTTCCAAAAAAATAGAGAACGGATCCTTCACCAACACCTCAACCATTGCCCTCACGGCCACTTATCACATATCATAGACGATGAAGACCACTTATTCCTAGCCAAACTCTAAATCCTCCAAATTCATCTGCTTCGGCACAAATTCAACCACATATGGCTTCCTTCTCCCCTCCACCAGCATCTCCTATGCAACCTGACCCACCAACCCAGCCCTGGCCAAACCTTCCAGCCACCAAAGTACACCCAATGACTACCAGATCACAGACTCATAGCCTTAAACCTCGTCAGTTTCTCACAACCACTACACTGTCTCCAAAAATCCCCATCACTCATAAGCAAGCCAAGCTAATTCCCCAATGGAAAGTAGCAATGCAAGCCGAATTTGATGCTCTTGTTCGCAACCATACTTGCGATTTGGTTCCATGTGACTCTTCCAAAAATGTGGTAGATTGCAAGTGGTTATTTCGAGTTAAATACAAATCTGATGGTTCTGTTGATAAATACAAGGCTCGTTTGGTGGCTAAGGGGTTTACACAACGCCCTGGACTTGATTATCGTTCCACTTTTAGTCCAGTTGTCAAGCCTGCCACTGTCCATCTTGTCCTGACTATCGCCACTCAACTTGGCTGGCCTGTTCATCAGCTAGATGTTAACAATACTTTTTTGCAGGGTCGTCTTACTGAAGAAATATACATGCGACAACCACTAGGATTTGAAAACTCTGGGAATCCTACCCATGTATGTCGTCTTCAGAAGGCAATTTATGGTCTCAAACAGGCCCCTCGTGCTTGGTACACTGAACGCAAAAATTATCTCCTTACTTTGGGTTTTGTTAAATCACTTTCTGATTTCTCACTCTTCATTATGCATAAAGCTGGAAATACTTTGTATAGTATATGTGGATGATATCGTAGTGACTGGTAATCACCAGAAATGTGTTCATTATGTCATTGAGGCTCTTTTCTACTGGTCTTCTTCTTTCTCAACAGAAGGACACAATGGATCTCCTACATGAGGTAGATATGGATAATTGTAAAGGTGTTTCCACACCTATGACATCTGCTATTGTTTTTAATCCCTCGTCTGATGATCATCTAATTGATGGTTCCTTATATCGTCGCATCATTGGTAAACTTCCTTACCATTCCTTCACCCGTCAGTACATAGCTTTTGCTGTCAGCAAGTTATCACAAGCCATGCATCAGCCATTTATGTCTCATTGGGTTGCTCTTAAACGGATTCTCCGTTATCTCCGTTCAACTATCTCATTTGGTGTACTCATTGCCAAGGAAACTGATCCTAGGTTACTTGCGTACTCTGACTCAGATTGGATAGAAGATCCTCAAGATCGGACATCCACCACTGCTTATGTTATTTATCTGGGTCATTCTCCGATTTCATGGTCTTCAACGAAGCAACGTTCAGCTTCTCGTTCTTCGACAGAGGCAGAGTATTGGGCAGTGGCTGCTACTGCTTCTTAAACTAATTGGCTAACCCATCTTCTTCAGGAGCTTTGATTTCCCTGACTGTTGTTCCAAGAATTCTCTGTGACAATATTAGCACCACTTGTATCTGTGCAAATCCTGTTTTCCGTAGCCGCATGAAGCATGTGGCCTTCAACTTCCATTTCGTTCACAAGCAAGTTGAGCGAAAACAGCTTGAATTTGCCCATTCACATGTTGCTGATCAAATCGCAGATCTTCTTACAAAGCCTCTTCCGCATGCACTTTTCAGCCACCTTTTCTCCAAGTTGGGCGTAGTAAACTCGACGACAACTTGCAAGGGGGGGGGGGGGGGGGGGGAGGGAATAATGGCTAGCAGATATACTCCTTCTAGGACTCTTATTACTTGTAGGACTCTTTAAATTGAATTTGTAATTATTAGCCTTCTAATCTTTAGGATTCCAACTACATAGATTTCTCTAAGTTATTATTTATTTTCAGCATTGTATGTGATACACTGCTATATAAGAGCAAACACAGTAGCCATGGTTCAAGTCTTGACCTATCACTTAATTGGGTTCGTGGCCTGATGTTCTATTAGTCATGGTTTGAGGCTTGTCATATTGCCATTAATCGGGTTAGGGTCCTGCTAGCTTGGTTCTATTGGGTTCTTTGAGGTGTCTTAACCGCAGTTTTAAAGTTTCGAATTCTAATCTCTCCATTTATGAAATATATCTACCCTTAGTCAGAAACAATATGGAGGTGTGTTTGGATTATTTTCGTTTAATGGAGCGTGACTGGACCTTTCAGTTAGGTTGTAGTTAGCTGTTTTACTTTATTCTTTTGCTTTATGCCGGATTATTGAGACACTTGGTTAGGCTTATCGTTATTATTCCTCCTTCCTTTACCTCCTTGATACTGTTTTATTTCTCGCTTTACATTATGTATTTATTTTTCAAGCTTAGTCAGCCTATGATGCTTACTAGATATCTATTATTTTAATTTTATACTCATATTACACTCTGTATCTGTCCAATTGGGAGTTTCTCTTATCCGATAACAATCACTTATGAGCTCGTTAACATTACCACAACCATTCAATACTTTGCTAGGGTAAAGAACGAATCAATCCAATATGGATCCAATCAACCAAGCAAGTCTTATTGTTTCATGACTGACTTTAACGGACTCAATCCAGTCCTATGTTTGGTGACGTAGTTATTGAGTTTGAGTTGGACTTACTCTCACTCAATTTCGTGCTAGATACTACTTTCAAGACTCAATGCTCATAACAATCAATCTCAACCAATCCAATCAATGAGTCTCATAAGGACTCTTATCAATCCATCAATTCTGTCATATTTAGCCTTTCGGAGAATTTGGGGAAATTCTTTTTTCTTGAAGTTCTTGATCTTTGGGAGAAGAAAAATTGGGGATCTTGGGAGTCCCTATAAGTATAATGATGATATTAGTTTATAAGATGGGCTTTGGGAAGTTATTTAAGGATAAAATGTCAAAAATATCTTTTTGAGAAAGTCAAAT
Organism: Solanum clarkiae; assembly: GCA_011800125.2. NCBI lineage: Eukaryota > Viridiplantae > Streptophyta > Magnoliopsida > Solanales > Solanaceae > Solanum > Solanum clarkiae. The sequence continues at coordinate 10,696,246 of JAABOM020000092.1, forward strand.
AATCATCAAAATTTTAAAAAAATGACCTTTTGATGAGTTTCTGCGGCCAAAATGGTGGTTTTAGGGCCCTATCACCGAACCATTTGGCTATATGCGGAATGGGGACCTTGTGTCATCCTTTTTGACAAATTTTAAGGTTTCTCGGAGCATTTTAGCGGTCTAAATCGGTGGATTGCCCAATTGTTCGGCGATTCGACAAATTTTACTGATTTGACAAGCTTCAAATCAAGCTTCAGTAAAATGGTCATAACCTTTTATTCTAAAATCTGATTAAGGCAAAATTGGGCGTGTTGGAAAGCTAATTCAAAGATCTACAATTTGATATATTATGGACCACCTAACTCATTATGTGTTGAGAGATATGCCCATTTGAAGTTGACCCTTCTACGAACTCACGCCGAAACTTGGTCGATTGAAATGTTTTGAACTTGTCTTGGCCTTGGGCGTCCCTTATGACCTCAAATTACATCCGACACACTTCAAATACTTATAAAATGACCTTAACATCCATTCACAACTTTGAAGTTATTGGATTAGCCAATTTTGTAGAATTTCATATCGAAATTCAATCGGTAAGGAAGGTTTCAACTCAACTTTGTGTTAAAGAATTTTTGTGACATTAATTCATTTCAAATCTATCATCCAACTATATAATAGGCTTTAATACCTATAGTCAAGATTAGAACCACTCGGCATGATCTCCTACGCATAAGAGGAAAGTTCAAATCTTAGCTAGAAATTTTCAAGGTGTTACATTTAGTTAGGCTTATCGTTATTATTCCTTCCTTTGCCTCCTTGATATTGTTTTATTTCTCGCTTTACATTATGTATTTACTTTTCAAGTTTAGTCAGCCTATGATGCTTACTGGATATTCATTGTTTTGATACTCACGTTATACTTTACATTTGTTTTCCCTTATGCAGATCAGTGGCAGAGCTAACATTTTCGTCAAGGATGTTCATATTTTGCAAGCATGGGTGAGTGATTTTTGTATCAAGGGTGTTTAACAATTGATATTTATCAAAATTTTTATAATTTAACCTATATATTTGAAAAAGTTTTTCAACGAAAAGTGTTTATCTGACCACCTTGGATGAATGTAGCTCTGCCCTTGATGCAAATCCAAGCACCAGCTGACTACGTTGATTTTGTGCCTAACAGATGGACATTCGAAGACAAAGGGTGAGCTAATGAGATGCAATATTTTGACTCATCTCCATCTATATATGATTTTGGCTTGTCTTTGGTATTCGAGACTAGTCTACTTATTCTGCTTATTTTTAGTCTCTACTCATTTTAGTAGCTTTCTGTCTTTATCCACTGATGGTATATAGTTATGTTCTTCTCTTCCGCGTTGAATATTTCCTTAAATGTGCTGTTTATTTTTGTTACTGTTGGTTTCCACCTACTAGGTAGATACTTGTTGTTTGGGGGTTTGAATTCGCTTATCTACTGGTGGATTGTGGTAGATAACATGACAACTCAAGTTTTTGAGTTATGACACTATCTACCTATCAAATATCGTATAAATCAAATTAACTAACATGCTTATATATTATTAAGTCCCAAATACAGGACCTTAAAAATATCATAAAATAGAGCAGAATCAATAAGAGTTACAACTTACTATTCTACTCTAGATTAGGAAGAAAAAAAGAGAGACAGAAAAGAAAATATCACTTCCTTTTCTTGTACACCAACAGTGCATGGAACCTAAACTTTCTATCCAGATTAGCAGAAATCAAGTGCCATCCTAAACTACAAACTGTTTTTCCACCACAATTGGATTCCCAACAATCTGTAATGTCAATTGTAGCATCTTTTGATCTAGCTGAGCTTAACTCAAGTCGTACGAGCTTCCCTAGTCTGCATGTGTTGTTAAAATGAATCCACTGCAGTTAGTGAGAGTCGTTCTTTCCTTTTGCCGATGAGTTCATTCTCTATCTCTATCTTTCTCCCCCTTCGAGTTCTTCTTGATCCTCCACAAGAGCTTCTTCTTTGTTGCTAACATCTCCAATATCACCTTGTTGATCACCATTACCCAGTCCCAAGAACAGCCCCGAGGAGGCGGAATCATCTTTGTCGTCTTCCTCTTCTGTTTCTTCCTTTGATTGTACAGAAGTGGGACCATTCATCCAAGAAGGGCATTGGTCTACTTGTCCAAGAAACACTGGAATCTCATATTTTGGCATAAGGCTTGAAGTGTTGACTGATCTCTTTGTGGAATCATTTGCAATGCAAGAACATTCAGGAACTGGAAATGCAAGAAAAGACCGTAATTTGGATATTTTGGATTCCTCCAACAATCCGTCGATTAAACTTCTTCTTAATTGCTTGCGCAGTGATGTTATCCAGGCGTGGTTGGGTTGATAGAGGTTATCACGAATCTCTTCAAAAAGTTTGCCAATTTCTTTCCTGCATTAACTCAGATAACAGCACATCAGAAACCTGTCAAAGGAATATGTTGTCCATGTTCTAACATCTGAGTAAATCCTATTTGAGTTGCAACTCAAAATTCTCCAAATAGTGAAGGCAAATATTGAGAGCTAAAAAGCACAAATTGGATGACAAGCAACTGTACGGTCTACTAGCACAGACCGTAGCGCCAGTCCATAAGTTCTATTTGACCATTAAGACACCTTTTACTTTGGCTGTTCTCAGTCGCGGAGGTCAATTGACAAGAGAAACCCATGTGAATTACCAGATCTCCTATTCAAATACCTAGTATTTCGTTATCAAACATGGATTTGTGTCAACTATTCAAATTTTACCGTCTTATCAATGCAATCTTCTGTTGGGCATACATGTTCCATTTAATATATGACAGAACAAGAGATTAATGTAATAAAGCCATGAAGAGGTGCAGTTCCAGCATACTCGTAGTATCTTGATTAAAGGAACAAGAATGACCATAGATTAGAAAAGTTGAAGTAATGTGGACGACCAAGGTTAATAAAAAATTCAGATTCAATCACATCATTTTTTGATTTAAATCAGAGTTTACCCAATGGTTTTCAGGGTGAGCTACAGAGTAAGTCATGCCACAAAAGCAAAACTGTGTTTACTTGCAGATACTGGAATATAATTGTTCCATCCACTTGTTTTCAACCAAAAGCCATTAGAGAAAACTTCCACTTTTGCAAAAACTGAAAATGTTCCTCTAATGGCGTTTGATTGGAAAAAATTCCAAACATTTTTACAGTTCTTGCAAACACTGGAAAGGAAAAATAATTTCATCCTTTTACATCCAAATGCAGGTTTTGACATGTAATACCAATTAGAGTTACAGTTAAACTAACTAGAATACTTGTAGTATTTTGTGATTGAGCTGAGAGTGCCGTAAGTTAGAGAACTACACGTGTTGCGGAGAGCAATGTGAGCTAGGGAGCTACATGTGCTAGGGAGAGCAATGTGAGCTAGAGAGCTATGAGCCAAAGCTAACAATACGAAGTTTACATGATTAATAAGTAGCAAAACGTAACAAACATATGCAAGAACCAGGTCATTCACATGTCTCAAAACTATCAAGAAGTGTACTACAAGAGAAACAGTTTCTTAGCATGATCACAATAGAGAGTTGCTATTAAGAAGTGCATCATATGCAGTAAGGAAACAGTGAAGGAATCAAGTCCGTCACATTGGACTAGAAGAGACTGTTGATGATCAAGCCAAGGCAGATTCCAATTGCTTAGAAGGATTCTTTGAGGAATTGAGAATGCGACAAGTCCAGTGAAACAAGGAGTAAGAAAATTATAAAAAAATATCATATTTACCAAGGAGGATGAAGCTTTGAAATATAGGAGAAAGAAGCCAAACACGTGAAGGGAAACAAGTCAAACAAGGATTAGAATCTTGGAAAGTCTTGATCTAATTCGAGTTGAATTGGAATGACAAGAAGTGGCTACCTACGCCTATATAAAGGATCTAATTGATGTTGGTGAAGATATTCATACAAAGTGAGAAGAGGGAACACACCAAGAAGATTTATTCGTGTGACTTGTGAGAGAGAGAGTCAACTAGTAACATTGTAAAGAACATGTTGCTATCAAGAAATATCCAATATAGTTCTTGATTGTCCAGTTATTCGCTGCGAGTTTATAACCCTTTCAAGTTTTTTAATTGACTTGTATTAGGTGTTGTTTTGTATTGTAAGGGTAAAAAACAACTGGGTAGAGTTATTTGAGGCAGAGTCTAAACCTACAATTGAAGTGCACTGTACAGAGAGAGAAGTAGGTGCTATAGCAGTTAGCTCCTCTGGTGCTCTAGTGGTTGGCATCTATAACTTGTAAGGCCCAAATTTAGTGGTAGTTGAGAGAGGCCATGATTTTTCGACTCCTGGGAGGGAGGTTTTCCCGTAAAAATCTTGTGATGATTGTTTATATTCTGCACTTGCCTAAATACTGAAGATCCAGGAGCAAATGAAATAAGATCTTATGATGAAGATGAATGAAATAACTTCTCGAGTACAAGAAAAAAAAGACCATAGATTACCAAAGCGGTAAAATGTGGACGACAATTATTAATGATAAATACAAATTCAATTACATCCTTTTGCAATAAAACTCGACGAGTTTAAACAAAGGGTGCACAATGAGCTACAGAGAACTTAGGATTTGTTCGCCATACGGCACGAAAGAAAATGTGTAGAGAAAAATAAAGAGAAGAGGACACGAATGATTTACGAGGTTCGGCAAGTGGTGCCTACATCCTTGGGCTAAAAGCTCTCTCAACTGTGTTGTGAGAGGTATGACATTACTTCAATATATACAGAAGCTTGGGCTCTATACA
>JAABOM020000092.1:10701134-10719824 GCA_011800125.2 Solanum clarkiae
CCCTGTCCCGTCCTATGATTCAGTTCGTATGTATAGAGGTCTGTGGATACATGTGGGTGTGGGATATTGCATGTGGTGTGACAGCGTATGTACGATACATTTGTTGGGCAGTTCTACCGCAGCGGTGACCTTGTCGGCCCGCATATATATGTGTATGGGTATTTGCTATATGCTGGGATTGCTGTTTGCAGGTTTGGTTAGTCAGTAGAACAGAGGAAACTCTGCCGAAATTTCGGTAGATTCCTTAGCATTATAGTTGGAAATCCAATTTAGTGTTTGTCTGGGTGCCCAATCAGCACTAATCACGGTCCCTGGGTTGGGTCGTGACAAACCCAATGAGAAAAAACCTTGGCTAAGGGAAAAAAAGTACAACATGCATTTTCTCCCCCTGATGAAAACTTCATTTGATACTTTGGAGATGGCGCATTCCAATCTTATATCTTAACTTCTCAAATGTTGACATTGGTAATGCCTTAGTGAATAAATCTGCAAGATTGTCACTTGAACGAATCTGTTGTACATCAATTTCACCTTTCTTCTGAAGATCATATGTGAAAAATAATTTTGGCGAAATGTATTTCGTTCTGTCTCCTTTGTGAAGCCACCTTTCAACTGAGTTATACACGCGGCATTGTCTTTAAATATGACGGTGGGTATCTTGACGTCATTTTTCAGTCCACACTTCTCTTTGATGGAATGTATCATCTATCTCAACCATATACATTCTCTACTTGCTTCATGGATTACTATTATTTCAGCGTGATTTGAAGAAGTAGCAACAACAGACTGCTTTGTAGATTGCTATGATATAGTAGTTCCTCTATATGTAAACAGATAGCCTATTTGTGATCGAACTTTATATGGATCTGATAAATAACCTGCATCTGCATAACCAATAAGGCTTGCACAGTCTTTGTTAGTATAAAACAAACTCATATCAATTGTACCTTTCAGGTATCGCAGAATATGCTTGATACCGTTCCAATGCCTTCACATTGTGGAAGAACTATACCTTGCTAGCAAATTAGCAGAAAATGTTATATCAGGTCTAGTTGAGTTAGCAAGATACGTAAGTGTTCCAATAGCACTGAGATATGGTACTTCAGGACCAAGGAGTTCTTCATCCTCTTCTAGAGGACAGAATGGATCTTTATTCACTTCAAGCGATTTAACAACCATTGGAGTACTTAACGGATATACTTTGTCCATATAGAATCGTTTTAAGATTTTCTCAATATAGGCAGATTGATGAACAAAAATTTTTTCTGCTAAGTTTTTAATTTGCAGACCTAGACAAAATTTCATCTCCAATTCTTTCTTTAAATATTCAATTGCTTTTTGGACCTCTTCGGGAGTTTCAATGAGATTTATATCATCAACATAAACAGCGAGTATTACAAACTCTGATCCTAATTTCTTAATGAAAACACATGGACAAATGACATTATTTATATATTCTTCATTTATCAACTACTCATTAAGGCGATTATACCACATACGCCCTGATTGTTTCAGACCATATAATGATCTTTGCAATTTGACTGAGAATATTTCTCGAGACTTATTACATACTTCAGGCAATTTAAATCCTTCTGGAATTTTTATGTAAATTTCACTGTCAAATGAACCATATAGGTAAGCTGTAACTACTTCCACTAGATGTATTTCAAGATTTTCATGTACAGCTAAATTGATAATATATCGAAAAGTTATTGCGTCCATAACAGGTGAATATGTTTCTTCATAGTTGACACCGGGTCTTTGAGAGAAGCCTTGTGCAACAAGGCGTACTTTGTATTTTACAATTTCATTTCTCTCATTTTGCTTTCGCATAAAAACCCATTTATAGATAAATGGTTTTACACCATCAGGTGTTTGGATTACAGGTCCAAATACATCACGCTTAGAGAGTGAATTCAACTCAGATTGAATTGCTTCTTTCCATTTATTCCAATCATCTCTACGTCGATATTCTTCGACAGATTTAGGCTCAATATCCTCACTCTCTTGAATGATGTTCAGTGCAACATTATATGCAAAAATATTATTCACTATAACTTTCAATCGATTTAAATTTATCTCATCACCAATAAAACTTATCAGAAGTTTGTCATTCACTTGAGTCTCGAGTTCACTGATTTCTTCAGAAATATCAATATTTTTCAAGTCTTGACCTTCTTCAGGAGGTTCTTTTGTAGTGTCTTCTTTATTATTTTTTATGCTTTTTTTCTAGGATTTTTATCCTTTGAATCCAATGGTCTACTATGCTTCAGGCGCTTTTGGGATTCAAAAGTTGTGATACTAGCAAATGGTCCCTTTGGACATCAATCTGGATAGGCTCATTCACTGCAGGAATATGTGACTTAGTTATTCATTTCAAATCAATAAATGCATCTGGCATTTGATTTGTTATTGTTTGCAAGTGGATGGTCTTCTGGACCTCCTGTTCACAGATGTGTGTTTGTGGATCAAAATGAGATAGTGATGAGACTTTCCATGCAATTTCTTTAATTTCTTTTTAGGGTTTCTTTTTCTCTCCCTCTAATTGCGGAAAAATTATTTCATCAAATCAACAATCTGCAAATCTGGCCGTAAATAAATCTCCTATCAATGGTTCAAGGTATCGAATTATAGAGGGTGAGTCAAACCCAACATATATACCTAACCTTCATTGAGGGCCCATCTTAGTACGTTGCGGTGGTGCTACAGGAATGTATACCGCACAGCCAAAAATTCGTAGATGAGCTACATTTGGTTCATGACCAAATACTAATTGTGACAGAGAATATTTATTATAACTGGTCGGTCTGAGACGTACAAGTGTTGTTGCATGCAAGATAGCATGACCCCACACAGTAGCGGATAATTTAGATTTCATAAGAAATGGTCTTGCTATCAATTGTAGGCGCTTAATAAATGACTCTGCAAGGCCATTTTGAGTATGAACATGAGCTACCGAATGTTCAATTTTTATCCCAATTGATATGCAGTAATCATCAAAAACTTGGAATGTAAATTCATTAACATTATTTAGACGAATAGATTTAATTGGATAATCTGGAAATTATGCCCTTAATCTTATTATTTGTGCCAGTATCCCCGCAAATGTCTGGTTGTGAGATGATAAAAGACACACATAAGACCATATTGATGATGCATCTATTAGGACCATAAAATATCTAAACACTCCACTATGTGGGTGAATAGGTCTACATATGTCCCCATGTATACGTTTCAAAAATCTCAGGCATTCGATCCCGACCTTCAGGGTCGATAGTTTGGCAATTAATTTGCCTTGATAGCAAGCAGCACATGAAAATTCGTCATTCACAAGAATCTTCAAGTTCTTTAATGGATGACAGTGAAATTTTCAATAATTCATCTCATCATTATTGATCCAGGATGACCTACTCGGTCATGCCATAGCACAAAAATTTTTGGATTAGTAAACTTCTTGTTTATGATCGAATGTATTTCACTGGCATAAATTTCTGCATGATATAGGTCAGACAATAAAGTCGCCAATTTTTCCAAAATATATTTCTGTCCCGAGACACTCTTGGTTATACCAAGGTATTCAACATTCATTTCATTTAGTGTCTCAACATGGTATCCATTTCTGTGGATATCTTTAAAACTTAGTAGACTCCTCAGGGATTTAGAAGAGAATAATGCATTTTCTATAATAATTTTTGTCCTCTTAGGCAGAAATATAGTAGCTCTTCCGGAGCTTTCAATTTTTTTTTGCATTACCAGATATTGTAGAGACATCTACCTATCTTCTAAGTAAGTAGAAAAATATTTCTCATCTTTAAAAATTGCGTGAGTTGTTCCACTGTCAATTATACAAATATCTTCGCGGTTGATTTTTGATCCAACAAAATTTGAGGCATATCCATTCCTTTTAAAGAGAAAGTTAATTAAGTGAATATTTATTTTAGACCTCGTGCGATTTAATAAAAAGTCTTGCATAAATATCATAATAAGAAAGACGTGATTTTATTCATTTTATATGAGTTATAAAAACACGAATTCATACATAAAAATAAAAGTGAAACAATCAGATAAAATTATTTTAAATATTATTAGATTTATTAATGACCATATTTTCATGATTATTAAAAATTTCTTCGGGTAACATTTAAGTAGTCCACTACATCCAGATGCATAGGTTCTATATTATTTTCAGACATAAAGATTATCTGGATTTTCGACTCTTTTTAATGATGTCTGGTATAGCTGAACAAGACATTTAAATGATCCACATGTCTTTCAGTAATAAGAAGGTGAGTAACCAATTCAGAATGTTTAGTAAATCCCATATTGCGATATTGCTGCTTCAGGAGCATATTTGCAGAGGGAATGTGGAATATTCCACTTTTTCTTTCAAGCTTATCTTATTCAGTGATTTCTTCTCCAGATAAACTCAACTGTGATATAATTTTGAATATTGCTGAATTATATTTAGTTTTATATTTGAAATCTAATAATCTTAGATTTAACAAATCATGATGTGCTTTTGGAAGGACGATCAACTTCAGGTAGTTGAATATTTCTTTTAGATTCTTTCGCAATTTTAATGTATTTGTGTGGAAGGACGACCAACTTCAGGTGGTCGAATATTTCTTTTAGATTCTTTCACAATTTTAACGTATTTGTGTGGAAGGAGGACCAACTTCAGGTGGTCGAATATTTCTATTAGTTTCTTCCATAATTTTAACATATTTATGGAAGGACAACCAACTTCAGGTGGCCGTATTATTCTTTAAGATTCCTTCACAATTTTAGGAGATCTTTTATTATAAGATATTGTAATTTTAATCCCTTGTCAAGATGGTGGCAACGAAATATCAAAGTTTTGGCACGGTTTTGACTGGATGCTTTATTGCCATCTTTAATGGTGTCAGCCAGACCCATTGATTTTAAATATATTTTCAGCATCTAGTGCCTATGATAAATAATTTGTCCCAGAAATATCAAGAACAATAAATTCAACTTTTAAAATATTAAATATTTAATAAAATGAAATTCTTACCTCCTTTGTTACCTATTTAAAATAGCTTTAAATGGGCAGAACTTCATGCTAATAACGTGTTATAAAATTAAATCGAAAGAGGAATAATTTGTTTGATTAAATGAGAAGATTGAAAATTAAAAAGGAGAAAAAGATTTAAAGGTATAAGAGAGAAGAGTAATTTTCTTTCAATCCGTGCGTATCTATTTCATTGCACTTAATGTGAGTTTTATAATCCAAAAAATAAAGACAAAATGATTTGGATGGGACCCATAGATTTTCACCAAATACAATAATTCACTTCCTTTTCTATACAATTATTTACACACTTTGCAACAGTTAATTAAATTTGATTGGGTTTTTTCATTTGATTGAGAGATATGGGAATTAAAGTTTCATAATGGTAGAGTATTAATGGCCGGATAATATAATGGAGGATAAAAATAGATATTAAATGAAAGCTAAGGGGTATGGCATCCATTTGCATTTGTTTTTTTTTTTCTTATTTAAATTAACTAGTTATATCTGAACTTACAAACTTGATCTTTTTATAAACTTAGTTGAGCTTAAAAAATATTTCATAATACGAAAAAGTGTAACAAAACATATCATGCAAGACTATGTCGTAAATAAAATCAAAATACAATCATTTTGATGATAATATTTATCTTTTCTTTTTTGTTTAATTCTTATTTTAAGTTACACTTCTCTTATGTGATCATGTTTAAGTAATATAATTATCTTATTGAGTTACTTAATCATGATAAGTTAATACACTTTGATATTGTCACGCCCTGAATCTATATCCTGAACATGACCGACATTTGAAAATCATTCCTCTTCCCAAGGAACCATTTGTCCTGGCTACTTCACTAAGTAGAAGACTCAAACATTAAGAGGTAAGCTAGAAATAAGCATAATGACTATAATACTCTAGAGATCTCACTAATAATAAGTAAAACAACCTATGTAGATAACAATCTGAAAGAAGCACTGCAATACTGTCTCACTGGTCTATGAAGCCTCTAAAAGTCTGACTAATAGTGGGTACCATGACAGACCACGTCTATCTCAAATAAAGGAAATACCAGAAACAATGAAGAGACAAAAATTTCATTTGACTGCAAGGAGGTCTCACCACGACAACTTAGAAAACTGGATCACTAATGGTGCACCTGTTGAAGATCTCATTTATCACTTGTTTCTGTATTATAAAATGGTGCAAATCCAAAGAACGTCAGTATATGAAATGCACGAGCATATAAAATGCCAAAACAGAAATTAGAGATAAAATACTCACTCAAAACTGAACCCGAAAAATAACCCAATGATGGGAGTAAATACACTATACATAAACTATCTGTTCGTAAATATATGTACTCAAGTATATGAAAATAATGTACTTTAACTTAGGATTTCTCGGACTAATAACCATCACTATGAGCATCGTGATGATACAATATCTTACTTTTGACTTGGAGGATGCTTAACATACTTAGGTTCAACATAGACTTGACACTTTGACTGTTCGTTCTCAAACTTTGGCAATAGATTCAAATTACTAATTTTTCGCTAGGTTTTATAATTGACATGTTCTAATTGACTCAAGTAAGTAAAAAGAAGTCTGAACTTCATAATTTTCAACTACCATTACATTCAGTTTGAAAAGACCCTCAGTAAGGTAGCCTTTCAAACAACCATTACATTCAGTTTGAAAAGGCTCTCAATAAGGTAGGCTTTTCCTACATGCATATTATCTTTGCTAATTACAACTTTATTTGAAACAAGAACATATTTAAATTTGTTCTTGATCAAGAGACCAACAAAAACTAAGTTCTTCCTCATTTGTGAATATGGCAAACTTTGTTTAGAGTCATCACCTTGCCTGATGTTATCTTTGAATACACTTTGTCATAACCTTCAACTTTTGCTATGAAAGAATTTCTCGTATAAATAGTCTCATCAAGTGCAATAGGGGCATATGTTTTCAAAGGTATAATAACTTTTTTTAAATAAAGGGTAAATTAGTAATTTTAGCTTTTAATAATAATAATAAAGAGAATTAAAGGATGTGAGCCAACCCTATTCTTTTATTAAGTTGCTACGTACAATCTGCCAAGAAAAAAAATAGCCAAAGCCTTATTTTTTTTGAGAGACGCACGTAACAGAAGAAAAATAATTTTGGGGCAACTTCTTTCAATCTCTTCTTTGGGAAGAAAACATGTTACATCAAGGTGATTTGGGAAAATTCATACATAGAATCAACTTGATCTTTGTACTACTATTTTAGGTGATAAAGTACAGGTATTTTCTTGTTGTTGTGTGCTCTTGTTAGTTGAAAACATACTTGCTAGAATTTTCACCATCTAAGCTATTGGGTATTAGGGTTTAACCTTAAACTTAAAGGCTAGGGATATTGAGACTTGAGTTTGGTCAACATAATTGATATCGATAATCAATATTTTCTTAATAGATTGAGGCAAGTAAGGGCTGTTTTGGTGGGTGTTCTACGCTTGCAAGGTTGTGGAACTTGTCATTAATAAGATAAGTGAGACTTTAAGTTTTAGTGCTTGTTTCCAAATAAGCTTTGAAAAAATATTTTTTTCTCTATTTGGTGTATGTGTTGGGACAAGCATGTGCTTGATAGAGTTGATGTTTTTTTTATCAACCCTAGATATACTACTTTTGAGAAGAATATCGAATATTTTCATGAGTTATATATGGTTTGATGTTGGATATCCCTCTTTATTACTGTGTTGTGGTTACTAGGGGCATACTTAGCTGTCGTACTATGTTAGGGTCATACTCATGTTGCCGTAATATGTTAGGAATTTTATACACGCTATCGTAGTATATTTTTAGACCATTATACATACTGCCATGGACTTGTCAGGGTGATGGGTTGATCTCCTTCACTGTCATTTATGACAAGTTTTGAGTGTGGATTGAACTGAGACGTGTAGTGACTCTTTTAAAAATTTGTTTGAACTTATTAAGCTTATTATAAAGTATATTCTTGTGTATATTATTTATGTATATTCGTTGTGCAGATGTATTTTATAACTCTTGTTTTAGGGGTATTAAATAGCGAGTCGAGGATCTTACTGGGTTATATTTATATATATCTCACTCCTTACTTACATGTCAATGCAGATATTATTGCAGAGGGTGAGACTTGTGGCTGACGAGTTTGTTCCCGTGGACTCGACTGCTGAGGTGAGCCTTCGGATTATTCGTGGAGGCTACTACTTTAGTTCTATCTATTATAATTTATGTTTTTCTTCTTTTTGGGGTTGTATGCATGACAGTTAAACTGATATCTTTATTAGATGGTCCATGATCTTATTGTGGGATTTGGGCTAGAGATATTTTTGTTAAGTGACCTTTTCCTTTCATAAATTGATATGAAATTTTGGATTGTTAGTTATTCTATTGTTATGAGTATTGATGAGTTTTGAAGTTGCACATATTATATTCTTAGTGCTTGGATAGTTTGATTATGTATGGATACTTAGTTCTCCAGACAAATAGTGTGAGTGGGTGTCAATCACATCTAGGGGATATTTTGGAATGTAAAAAAGTTGGTATCAGAGTCTAGGCTTTAAATCTCGGGTCATGGAACAGTGTTTGGTAGATTCTTGTTCATGGATATGTAGGCACCCATACTTATGACCTTGAGGCTACTAAACATTTTGGATATATTCTCTTTTTTATTCTGTATTCGTGCATTGAGTTGAATCAAGTTTAACTTTTAAATATTTTTCGTAGATGGCTAAGATACGTGGCCAACAACAGGTGCAAAAGAAAGGTGAGAATTCTTTCTAGTCCAGACAACATCCAGGGTGTTCTAATTGTGGTAGGAATCACAGTGATTGTTGCTTTGGTATTGGTGGTCCTTGTTTTACTTGTGGTGAAAGAGGTCATATTGCAAAATTTTGTCCTAAGGAAAAATTTGGTACTAGTCAAGCTACTACACAGGTGTAGAGAAATGTGGCAGATACTCAGGCTCAGATTCAACCAGCTAGGGTCGCTCCATAGGGTGCTCGTGGACAGGGTCGATAGGGTGCACAAGTTGCTCAGGGAGTAGATGGACCACCGAGATTATTTGCTATAGCCAGATCGGATGTTGAGGGATCTAATATTATAAGCACAGGTATTATTATTGTCAATTCTCATAAGGCATATGCTCTTATTGATCCTAGCTCTACGTATTCATATGTATCCTTATCTTTTGTTAGATCTTTAGAACAACGAGTTGAGACTCTTAATGTGCTATATATAGTTATGACTCTAGTTGGGGAGACTTTGTCAGTGGATAGAGTGTATAGAGATTGTGTAATATTTGTGCAGGATAAGGACACAATAGTTGTTTTATTAGAGTTGTCGCTATCTGACTTTGATGTAATTATAGGCATGGATTGGTTAGCATCATATTATGCTTTGGTTGATTGTTATGCTAAGATGGTACACTTTTATTTCCCTGGAGAACCATCTTTAGTATGGAAAGGTATGTCTGCTCTGACACAGTGAAAGATAATATCTTACGTAAAGGCACGTCGAATGATTAATCACGGGTGCTTTAGTTTTATTGCTACTATCTATGATACTCGAGGGGAGGATATTACTATCAATAATGCTCCAGTTGTGAGAGAATTTATTGATGTGTTTCCGTAAGACTTACCTGAGCTACCTCCGATGAGAGAAATTGAGTTCTGATTTAGTTCCAGGCACTCAATCTATCTCTATACCTCCATATCATATGGCTCCAGCCGAGTTGAGAGAATTGAAGGTCCAACTCCAAGAGCTACTTGATAAGGGGTTCATCAGGCCTAGCGTATCATCTTGGGTGCCTTAGTATTATTTGTGAAAATGAAAGATGACATGATGAGAATGTGCATCGACTATAGACAGTTGAATAAGACAACAATCAAGAATAAATACTTGTTGCCTCGTATTGATGAACTCTTTGATCAGTTGTAGGATGCTACCCACTTTTTCAAAATTGATTTGAGATCAAGTTATCATCAGCTGAGAATAAAGATCGAAGATATCTCAAAGATAACCTTTCAAATCAAGTATGGGCACTCTGAATTTTTGGTGATGTCTTTTGGATTGACTAATGCACCTACAACATTTATGGATCTCATGAACAGGGTATTCAAGTCATACTTAGACCAGTCTATGATTGTATTCATTGATGCCATTTTGGTTTACTCTCAAGATGAGGCTGATCATGAACATCAATTGAGAGTTGTATTGCAGACACTTAGAGAACAAAAGCTCTATGCTAAGTTCTCAAAATGTGAGCTTTGGTTTAAGAACAGTTTCCTTTTTAGGACACGTAGTGTCTCGAGAAGGGATTCAAGTTGATCCAAGAAAGGTAAAAATTGTTCGAGATTGGACATGACCTAATACTCCTATGGAGATATGCAGTTTCGTGGGGCTAGTTGGATATTACAGACGGTTTGTGGAGAGTTTCTCAAAGATAGCCGCTCCATTGACACGTTTAACTCAGAAAGGTGTGATATTTTAGTAGTCAGATGAATTGAAGAGAATTTTCAAAAATTAAAGACTGCATTAACTACAACTCCTATTTTGACCTTACCTACAACGGAGGGTGGTTTTCCCATTTATTGTGATGCGTCTAGAGTCCGATTGAGCGGTGTCTTAATGCAGAATGGTAAAGTGGTGGCATATGCTTCTCGACAGCTAAAGATTCATGAGAAGAATTATCCAACATATGACTTAGAGTTGGCCACCATTATATTTGCTCTCAATATATGACGTCACTACCTTTATGGCGAGTCGTATGAAGTTTATACTGATCATAAGAGTTTCCAATACATATTCAAGGAAAGGGATCTAAATTTGAGGCAATGGCGATGGTTGGAGCTACTTAAAGATTATGATCTTACTATCTTGTATCATTCTGGAAAGGCGAATGTGGTGGCAGATGCTTTGAGTAGAAAGTCTATGGGCAGCTTGGCTTAGATTTCTATTGAAAAGAGACCTATGGCTAGGGATATTCATTCTTTAGCCAATCAGGGAGTTCGAATTGATTATACATTTTCTAGCAGGTTTCTTACAAGTATGGTGGTGCAATCATCCTTAATTGGAGAAGCCAAGGCATACTAATATGATGATTCCCTACTTGCTAGATTACGAGATCGAGTGCAGAGTGGAGGCGTGAAGTTGTTCTCAATTGATGGCGAGGCATTTTGCGTTGACATGGTGGATTATGCATTCCCATGTTGGGTGAGGTAAAATAGCTAATACTTGAAGAGGCTCATAGCTCATGAAACTCCATTCATCTAGGTGCTTCGAAGATGTATCAAGACTTGCATAGTTTGTATTGGTGGAAAGTATGAAGGCTGATATTTTGAAGCATATGACTAGTTTGAATTGCCAACAGGTCAAATATGAACATCAAAAACCTAGTGGAGTAATGCAAACTTGATTATCCCAGAGTGGAAGTGGGACAGAATTACTATGGACTTTGTTATAGGGCTGTCGAATACTTTCAAGAAGCACGACTCAGTTTGGGTGATTGTGGACAGACTCACAAAATCTGCCCATTTCATACTAATTCGGGTTACTTATACCGCAAAGCAGTTAGCAAATATTTACCTCCAAGAGATAGTTCGGCTTCATGGAGTGCTTATTTCAATAATATCATATTGAGTTGCACAGTTAACTGCTGAGTTTTTGAAGTCTTTTTAGAGGTTGTTGGGATCACAAGTTGAGTTAAGTACAACTTTTCATCCCCAAACTGACGGAAAGTCTGAGCGGGTTATTCAGATCTTAGAGACATGCTTAGAGCTTGTACGATTGATTTGGGTGGACATTGGGATGATCAATTACCATTAGCAGAGTTTGCTTATAATAATAGCTACCAATCGAGTTTACAAATGGCACCGTATGAGGCTCTATATAGTCGCAAGTGTCGATCACCAATTGGATGGTTTGAACTTGGCGAAGCACAATTACTAGGTCCAGATTTGGTTCAGCAGGCCTTAGAGAAAGTTGCAGTGATGCAAGAACAGCTTCGGACAGCACAAAGTAGACAGAAATTCTATATAGATAAGAAAGTCTGTGACGTGGAGTTCATGAAGGGTGAAAAGGTCTTTTTAAAAGTTTTTCCTATGAAGGGAGTTATGGAATTTGATCGGAAAGGTAAACTGAGTCCTAGATATATTGGTCCTTATGAGATTTTAGATCGGATTGGATTGGTGGCATATCGACTTGCTTTACCTTCGGGATTATCCTCTGTACATCCTGTATTTCATGTGTCCATGCTTCGACGGTATGTTCGTGTATGATAGCCATTAGATTAATCTAAAAGATGTGGAGCTTGATAAGAATTGAGCATATGTGGAGGGTCTGATGTCTATTCTGGATAGGTAAGTGTGACAACTGAGGTCGAAGAAGATAGTTTCAATGAAAGTGTTATAGCTTAATCATCCAACCGAAAAGGCTACTTGGGAGTCCGAGGCGGACATGCGGGAGAGATATCCTCACTTATTTGACACTTCAGGTATAATTTTATACTCATTTGAGTACGAACGTTATTTTAAGATGGAGAGACTGTAATAACCTTTCTTTTAACGAAGGGTAAATTGGTAATTTTAGATTTTAATAATAATAATAATAAAAAGAATTAAAGGGTGTGAGCCAACCCTATTCTTTTACTAACTTGTTGTGTACAATCTGCCAAAAAATAGCCAAAGCCTTATCTTTTTTTACAGACGCATGTAACAGAGGAAAAAAAGATTTTAGGGCATCTTCTTTTCTTTTCCTTGGGAAGAAAATATGTTGCATCAAGGTGATTCGGGGAAATTTGTATATAGAATCAATTTGATCTTTATACCACTGTTTTGAGTGATAAAGTACAGGTATTTTCTTCTTGTTGTTTGCTCTTGTTAGTTGAAAACATATTTATCAGAATTTTCACCAATTAGGTTTTAACAATAAGATTAAGAATACCTTTACTTTAATTTATGGTCTAAGGTATTGGGTATTAGGGTAACCCTAAACTTAAAGGCTAGGGATATTGAGACTTGAGTTTGACCAACATAATTGATATCAATGATCAATATTTTCTTCATAAATTGAGGCAAGTAAGGGTTGTTTTGGTGGGTGTTCTATGCGTGCAAGGTTGTGGAACTTGTCATTAATAAGGTAAGTGGGACTTTAAGCTTTAGTGTTTGCTTTTCAAATAAGCTTTGAAAAAAATATATTTTTCTCTGTCTGGTGTATGTTGGGACAAGCACGTGTTTGACAGAGTTGATATTTTTTTTATTAGCCCTAGATATGCTATTTTTGAGAAGAATACTGAATAATTTTCATAAGTTATATGTGATGTGATACTGTATATCCTTCTTTATTACTGTGATGTGGTTACTAGGGGTATACTTAGCTACCGTAATGTGTTAAGGGCATACTTAGCTGTCGTAATATGTTAGGGGCATACCCATGTTGCCGTAATATGTTAGAGATTTTGTACATGCTATCATAGTACATTTTTAGAGCATTTTACATGCTGCCATGGAATTGTCAGGGTGATGGGTTGATCTCCTTCGCTGCCGTTTATGACAAATTTTGAGTGTGGATTGAATTGAGATGTGTAGTGACCCTTTTGAACATTTGTTTGAACTTATTGAGCTTATTATGAAATATATTCTTGTGTATATTATTTGTGTATATTCGTTGTGCAGATGTATTTTATCACTCTTGTTTCAGGGGTATTAAAGTAGCGAGTCGAGGATCTTAATGGGTTATATTTATTTATAACTCACTCCCTACTTGCATGTCAATGTAAAAACTGTTGCAGAGGGTGAGACTTGTGATTGACGAGTTTGTTCCCGTGAACTCGGTTGCTGAGGTGAGCCTTTGCATTGTTCGTGGAGGCTACTACTTTAGTTCTATCTATTATAATTTATGTTTTTCTTATTTTTTGGGTTGTATGCCTCATAATTAAACTCATATCACCCTATTAGATGTTCCATGATCTTATTGTAGGATTTGGGCTAGAGATATTTTTATTAAGTGACCTTTTCCTTTCATAAATTGATACGAAATTTTGATTTGCTAGTTACTCTATTGTTATAAGTATTGATGTGTTTTGGAGCTGCACATATTATATTCCTAGTATTTGGATAGTTTGGGTGTGTATGGATACTTGGTTCTCCCAACAAATAGTGTGGGCAGGTACCAGTCACATCTAGAGGGTATTTTGGGATGTAAAAAAAGGCTTCTTTAATTGCACAAATATGTGAAGTGGCTCCAGAATTAAGCCATCACTCCTTGGGATTTTCCTACTAAGTTGCATCGAGTCAACGCGACAATCATATTTGCTTGGTTCTTTTTCTTCTACTTCTTTGAAGAGTGACAATTAACAACTTTATGTCCAATCTTCCCACAGTTATCACAATTGCCTTTAAACCTTTTTTTAGGCAGGTTGTCTTTTTTAAGGCGGGTTGTCTTTTGATTATTTAAATAATTCACAAATTAATTTAACTAATAAGTAATTTATGAATGAATTAATTAATAATTCACTAGAATTAATATCAGGAAAGGAAAATCTTGAAATTAATTAAATAAATTTTGTCCAAAAAATTTATCAATTAAATCATTTGCCAATCAGCCTCAGCTAGGCTATTCATGGTTTGGATAAAAACTGATTCAAACCGAAAATTCGAACCAAACCGATTAAATCAACTGATTTTATTTTGGTTTTGGTTTGGTTTTAATTTTTTAAAAACTGATAGTATTTGGTTTGAGTTTGGATTTGTTCGAAAAAATCAAAAAAATAACCGAACCGACAAATTATGTTCATATATTTTATAATTATACATACATAATACATTCTTTATAAAAATAAATTTTATTTTTAATATACTTATAAAAGTATAAATGCTCAAAACGAGAACATTTATCTTATTAATTTCATGTATATGAATGTCTATAACAATTCTTTGTAAGACTAGAAATGTCACTAGCTCTTTCTTCTAGGCCAAAATGGTGAATTTTGAAACTTTTTCACAGTAAATTTAGTGATTGAAAGTCCTATAATATCAATCGTTCGAACTATTTTATCATTTTGAATGGATTTTTGTCATTTTTTTCCATTTTAAATGTATCATTACTTTTATTTTTGTGTATGGTTAATAACCGAATAATCGAACCAAACCGAACCAAAACCGATAACAACCAAACCGATAAATGTATATTATAATTGGGTTGGTTTGGTTTTGAGAATTTAAAAATCGAATTAAGTTGGTTTGGTTTTGGTTTTGACCAATAACCGACCCAAATCGACCCGTGAACATCCCTAGCCTCAGCAGGGCCGAGTGATGACTGCGGCACAACTGGATCCACTTTATTTGACTCTTTAAGAGTTAGAAGAAATGTTTCCTAATATAAAATAACATTTTTTCTCTATTTCAAGGAGAAACAACTCTTCATTTTCGCTTTACTTGGTCTCCCCACATTTCCTTATTATTTCAATATTCATTTCTCAATTTACACTTATTGCTTAAACCCAATAGAGAAAACATCATCAAATTAGGATGAATAATTAGAGTTGATCTTTGGCTTTTGAGCTTTTCTAGTTTTAACTTAATTATTTAAAGAAAAAACTTATTAAGCAAATTTTTGACAGCTTTCAATAATTTTTCAAAGTTTATATTCAAAATATTAGGACATACCCTAATGCTAAAAAGCAAGAGACTAAAACACATTTCCTATGATATTTGTCCCCGAATAGTATGTCTCCATGCATTTTTATATTTTTTGTTTCAGATACAACCACTCTACCTTTATGAGGTAATGGTAAGGTCTGTCATATATTTCTACCCTCTTCAGATCCCATTTGTGGAATTTCACTGAATATGTTATTGTTATCGTCATCTCGAAACTTCTCCAAATAAAACATATACACTTTTTTCAAAAATTCAATGTTAAGAACTTGTTTCTTCTACTCACTAAGATATTTCTTTTGTCCTTTTTTTTGAATCAATGGACAAATTTTGACCTAACGTTGTTTTTGGGAAGAATTAATTTTGAAAGAATGTCAGGTCAGCACAAAGGAAAAAACCAAAAGAGAAGAATAAGGGAAGGTGGGGGCAATCCTAATTAATACTTGCACTATCTTTCCACCAAGAAAAGCCACCTTCCCTTCCATCACTCCACAACCACTCTTTTCTTAAACCCAAAACATGCTCTTTACAGTCAACTCTGCTGTCCCTTGATTTGTACCCTTTTGTCTCCTTCTCACTAATCCTACTTTTTCTTTCCTATGCTTTAGTAACTATTCCCCCCTAATACTTTTTTTTTTCCCTAACGTTTTTTCTTGTGGATTCTTGATTTTTTGTTTAGAGCTAGTTTGAACCAGAAGGGTAGCTGAGTTTTTGTTTCAATTTTAGTATTTTACCCTTCTTTCTTCTTGTTTGGAGGAAAAAAAAAGTGGGTTATACTTACTGGTTGTTGTGGCTAAAAGGGGAGAAATTTCTTGGTTTCTTTTCTTTCTTTTTCCCATCTTTGAAGCATTGTTGCCCTTTTGTGGAAGAACCGTTTTCCTTGGAAATCTGGAGTGTCCGTTCTTGAAATTTTGTACCAGAAAGGAGTTTATTTGACGAAAAAGTGAGTTTATTGGTGATTTGGAGAAAATTATTTCTCTGGTTTGAGTTGAGTGAAGTGGAAGTGTGAAAAAAGAGCTTGTGGGGTGTGAATTATGGTGAGGAAACATGGATGGCAGCTACCGGCACATACCTTTCAGGTCTGGACTGTGTTTTTCCTGTGCTTCAACTGATTTCTCTTGGCAATTGCTTTCCCATTTGATCATTCTTGTCCTTCTGATTGCTCTACTAGAATCTGAAAGTTACTCATTGATAGTAGTGATTTAGGCTTTTTGGTTCATTCTTGAAACTGGTAAGTGGCTTGTTGTGCTCAGCTGTTAGGATCAGCAATTTCTAGATGGTCTATTATTCTAAGTTGGTTACTGTTTTTGCACGTTAATGAAATTGAGCTTATCAAGAAGGGAGAAAAAACAAGGGTAGGTTGAGGTACCTAAGATGTCAATGGTTAATATTTCAAACTTTCAAGTTTCCACACTTAGCAATGGACAATGATGCTTATGGGTTTTCGAAGCAACGGACAATGATGCTTATGGGTTTTTGAGATGAGGATTCCCTGGAAACAACCTCTCTACCTCTATGAGGTAGTGGTAAGGTTTGCGTACATTTTTACCCTCCCAGACCCCACTTGTGGGATTCCACTGGGTATGTTGTTGTTGTTGCAATGGACAATGATATCACTAAAGATAAATTCAAACCCTAGATGAATTTGTATGGATCAAAAAAGTTATTGCTGTTCAACTTGATAACAACTAGGGATTTGTATTATGATTCTTTGTTCCCTTTTCAAAAGTTTGCGAGTTTTCCCATAAAGAAGAGAGGGAAGAATCGCTTATCAAATTTGGTGATCCCTTATCATAGATGATTTTCAAATAAATTTCGGATAGGTTAATCTCCGTTCCCCAGCAGTTAGAAATTAAAAAAACTTGAGTTAGGAATACTTAAATGAAGAGAAATGGTCGATATTAGTTAAGGACAACCTCTGGGCACTAAACATTCTTGAAGTAAAAAAAGAGAAATGCATCATATTTCTAGTCATTGACGGAACTTGCGACAATAATGGATACTTAGTTCTTAGCCATTTTATTCTGACATTGGTTGGTAATTCATTTTACTGAACTCAGTTTTTATTTCTTTTGCAACCATTGTACATGTTCAATGATTTGCTATCAGAATGTATAGGATATGGCCGTTTTTTAGCTGGGTGAATGGGTGGTGGGGGCATACCCTTTCTAAGTCTATTTTAGCTAAACTTGGTCCTTTTGTGTAAAATATTTTGGTTGTGCCTATTCAATGTGTGGACTAAATCTTGGACTCTTTGTGCAGGTTGTTGCTATAACTGTATTTTGCTTGTTAGCAGTTGCATTTTATGCTTTCTTCTCGCCTTTCCTCGGAGGACGTTTTTGGGAGTATGCTTCTATCGCAGTGTATTCTCCAGTGGTATGTGAGTTCGAGTAATTTTGTCTGTATGTGCTGTGGACAACCTTCTATGATTCTATTACATGTCTCTGGTTCTTGCTTCATTATTATCACATGCTATTTTTGCCCTAATCTATGTGACAAACTCTCTGTTTGCGGACATCTCCAAAATATTTGACTACAACAACATTCCCAGTGTAATCATATAAGTGGGGTTAAAAATATTTGACTATTGGGACAAATTCAAATGACTCATCATATGATGTTTGTAAAATCTTAATCTTTTTAAAAGAGAATGAAGGAACTCTGCTACAACACAACAACATATTCAATGGAATCCCACAAGTGGGTCTGGGGAGGGTAGAATGTACGTAGATCTTACCACTACCTCATAGAAGTAGAAAAACTGTTTCCTGGGAACCCTTGTCTCAAAAACCCATAAGCAGAATAAATTAGACATGACAAAAAGTAAAAGAAAGGGAACAACAAAAAACGACTAATAACCAAAAGCACATGACAATACGTAAATATGATGCAATTAAAATTTAACAACAAATAATGACAACACATGTTATAAAACACTACTACTCCTCTACCCTACTATACCCCATGACTAGATAACCA
>JAABOM020000092.1:10719924-10741032 GCA_011800125.2 Solanum clarkiae
AGATCGCGTCAGCTCATCCATCACCAAGGCAAACAAGAAAGGGCTCAACACAGATCCTTGATGGAGTCCCATCTCAAGAGGAAAATACTCTGATATTAAAAAAAAAAAATCTATTACTACCATATTTTAAATCAAATTAGCTTCTTAATCTCCATGTCCCGTCAAATAGTGCTAAAAAGATGGAACTGAGGAACTATTATTTTATAAATTTATCTCACGAAGGTTATTTAAAGTTGAAGTGCCTCCTTATGTCGTATTGCAGGCATTGCTTGTTTTTGTTCTTTATGTTCGGAGTACTGCAATCAATCCTGCAGATCCAGGCATAATGTCTAAATTTGATTCTGGAAGAATGAACGATACCAACTCAAAGCATGGGTTGTCTGCGAGAGATCGGTCTGGAAAATTTGATGAACTTAGTAATGATGCACATTCTTCTGTGTCGTCAGCTTCAAGAACTTCTGCTGCTGCTGCTAACTCCATCAAGAGAGGTCAACAAGGACCAGGGAGATTGGATAATGAAGTTGTTTCTTTAACTAGAAAGTCCTCTTGTTGTAAAATTGGAGGAGTCTTGTGCTTTTTATTTGTACATGAGGATTGCCGCAAAACGGATGGGGCTGCTGCGGAGGAAGGGACAGGGGAAGATGCTCTGTTTTGCACATTGTGCAATGCTGAGGTAGCTAATCTATTATTTTGTTTTGACAATTTTTATCATGTGCTTTTCACCATTTATACCCAAGTTGCAAAAGTTGTACTTGGAAAGTGCTCTTAGTGTCATGAGGTGTTTCATCCAAAAGAGCAGACATTTCCTTCAGCCCATGAAGTCTTGGATGCACAATTTAGCAATTCACATGAATAACAACATAAGATTGAAAAGAACCTTAATATCGCGCACCTAATATGTTGATGCAATGCTATATAGATATTTTAATATCAATTTATCCATGGGAAATCTATAATCATGTGTGCAACTTAATATATAATTGATGATGACATTGAATGAGGCCTGGGCAATGCCTAAGACAGCTAAGGAACTACTGCAAAGCTGGCACATGTAAGTACTGGGAAAGGAAAAACCGAAAACTTGGAATGCACTGCCCTCAGTCGTATGGTGGATCATCTGGAAGGGAAGGAACACAAGAATTTTTGAAAGCAAAAAGGAAATCGGTCACTAATTTCTTTTCAGTTTTCCCCCCCTTCTCTTGGTGTGACATGGCAATTCTCAAATGACACTGGCCATGATAGATTTTCTTGAGGTCATTACATAGTTGTAATGTGGCTATCTCTCTGTAAATTATAGTATGCCTTCACCAATAAAAAGAAATAAATTTAATGAGGATTTCAAGTCAGAATTTGAACTGGGGATTGTCTTTCTTCCTAGAATTGAATTGTGGAAATAGAGAAAAGAATGGGGAAATTTGTCTTTTTTTATTGACAATCTGCAAGAGGGGCTCCTCTGGTAGGAGTCTTATTCTACTTTACTGTAAACTATTATTCTGTATGCATATTAAGGTTTGTGATTATTTTGGACAATTAAGTACATTATATTATATATCCTATGTGTTTTGAAGTACACACACATTTTAGCACATAATTTCATCCATAGTCCAGAATTTGAACTCTTCATAGACAATTTGACAACATGATCTGCTGAACAAATTTTTCACTAATGTAAAATTGAGAGATTTGGTAGTTTATAAAAATGGATGAGGCTGTATGTTCATGTGTATGAAAACAAAATCAACATCAGATAGTCATTTTAGTTTTTGGAACTTCATGATAGTCATTTTATTTTCCTCTTTCTGTCCTAGTTTTGTTGCTTAGACGTGCCACTTATTGCAGATTCCTCATCATTGGACATGTATAAATCGTTATCACCACCTTATATTTGTTCTTCTGCACATAGACATGGCAATATATATACTCTGACTTCTTGGTGCAGGTGCGCAAGTTCAGTAAACATTGTCGAAGTTGTGATAAATGTGTTGATGGATTTGATCATCATTGCCGGGTATACATCTCAGTCATCTATGGTACATCTTGTTCTGATTTCTGCTATGGAGATCACTTTTTCAAATTATTACCAGGAAGCTAACCACGTTTATTAAACTGGCAGTGGCTAAACAACTGTGTTGGGAGCAAGAACTATATTACTTTTATATCACTGATGGCTACCAGCTTGCTCTGGGTATGTTCGAGGGAAATGTTTAGTTAGACATAAAATGATTGTGTTTTTATCATTGAATCATTCACACACTCTTTTGCAGCTTGTTACTGAAGCTGGAGTTGGAATTGCTGTTCTGGTACGATGCTTTGTGAACAAAAAGAACATGGAGGCTGAAATAGTTGACAGACTAGGGAATGGTTTCTCGCTGGCCCCATTTGCAACTGTCGTGGTAAGTTTTTCTTGAGCTATAACTTGCGCTGAGCTTTCTACTCTGACTGGTTAATAAAATATAATGCTGTTCATAATTGTGATGCATATTGACTTTTATGCAGGCTGTATGTACTGCCGTTTCATTGCTAGCTTGTGTGCCCTTGGGAGAGCTTTTCTTTTTCCACATGATACTAATAAGAAAGGTAGTTTGTTATGGTTTTTTCTTTCTATTATGAGTTGGAACTTGATGTTTCTGAGACAATTATTAAGGTATGAGATTTTGCTTTAAAAATGCCTAGAGTTTTTATCATAACTGGTGCATCTATAAAAGAGAATTGGAGTTTGGGAGATTGGCAGTTGGGTGATTCATAACTAGAAGCTACCTGAAAACCTATGCTGATTCTTTTTCAAAATCACCTTCCTGTCAGGGCATTACAACGTATGAGTACGTAGTTGCTATGAGAGCCATGAGTGAGGCACCTGGGGGAGAATCTGTAGATGAAGAACAGCCTAACATTGTATACTCCCCATCCGGATCAGCTACAACTGGCTTCAGTGGTGGCAGTTCTTTGGGACTGCAATACAAAGGAGCATGGTGCACCCCTCCTAGGGTGTTTGTTGATTATCAGGTATTATTAAAACTAGAGAAGTTAAGTATTGAAGACTTCAAAGTCTCTGTTGGTAGGCAGAGAGGATGCCTTGTACTTCTTATTTTTACCGTTTTGAAAACTTTGCTCCAGTCTTCTACAATGACATCTAGCAGTGAAGTGTCTACCTTGGGCCAGAAGAATGGCAAGTATGTCTGTAAGATAAGATATGTAACTTTAAGTTAAAATTGTTATTCCTTGTCACAAAATCCTTAGAAGCTAAATTTCTCCCTAAGTAGTTTTAATTAGGAATTACCCTACCTAAACCTGAATATGTGATTACAAAATTTGAGGCTTATAAAAAAGAAGCTTTTAATTTAGTTATGTTGATCAGAATCACATCATGCTGAGCGCATGCTATGTTGATCCAAAATCTTTCTATTGCATTTTCTTGTTGGTATGATACTATGAGATATAAAAAGTTTCTGGTCGCTTCACTGTCTGACAACTTCCATTGCTACTGGCCCAAACTTCCATTTATCATTATTATACCGAGAAAAGTTAAGTACTCCCTCTGTCCCATTTTATATGGCACCTTTTGACTTGGCACTGTGTTTAAGGATTAAAAGGAAGACTTTTAAAACTTGTGCTCTACAATAATCCTTCGATATTTGTGTGGTTGGGATTCATTTCATTAAGGGTAAAAGGGGAATTTGAAAGATAAATTGTTTCTAATTATAGTAAGGTGACATTATTTTTGGAATAGACTAAAAAGGAAATGGTGCCACATAGTATTATGTTTTGGTTTCTAAAACTCCAAAGTTTCAAGAATCTCAGTAATGGGCATCTTGCTGAAATTTGCTTTCAGTTACGGCAGTAATATTTTTTTAGCATGATAAGTTGATTAGGATTGGAATGAATCTACTCTTTTTAGTTTTAAATTTTTATTGGATAAATTAGTTTGTTGAGATATTTTGGTTCTTTTGAATTTAGTTATGCAGTTTTTCTGTGTATTATGTTTTTAAGTTGGGTATTGAACCCGCCCTCCAATAGTCTTATATTTAATAAAAATATTGTGAGAATTCCAATGTCTGTTGATATTTTTGTTGCTCCACCATCTTTTAAAAAACTAACAATGGTGTTAGAGCTTCAATTGATCTTAATAGACTTGTTAGTCCATTGAAGTACTGCCAACCGCTTTTAACCATACCTATTTCCAATCCATTTTTAACATGTGCTCGTTGTTAACACGTGGGGCTAATCAACCAATACCTATTTTAACCAACTTTTAACTCATGCTTTTGCCATTCAAATTTATGTGACCCTATTTGACTTGGCACATAGTTTAATAAAGAAAGGAATACTTTCAAAATTTGTAGTTAAAACAAAAATCTTAGGTTTTTGTGTAGGTATAAATCATTTCATCAGGGTAAAAGGGTAATTTTAAAGTTAAAGTTACCAGTTTAAAAAAAAGGTAATTTTAAATTTAAATTCTTTCTAATTATAGAAAGGTGCCTTTTGTTTTGGGACAAATTAAAAAGGAAAGTGTACCACATAAATTAGGACAGATGGAGTACTGCTTTTAGACCTACTGTTGATGGCAAACAACAATTTCTCTTTGAATACCCACAAATTTTCACCAACGATGATAACTATCAAATTTGGGCGGTGAGAATAAAATCATATTTTGAAACTTATGATTTATGGAATGTTGTAATGAACGAATGATCCTTACAACATTGCATGCAAATCCTATTATTGTCCATATTTAAGCATTTTCGAAAAAGTTTTCAGACAAGATAAGGTTATTGAGGGTGTTTACTACATACAAAACCAAAAGAAGAAAATAGAAGAAGAAAAGAAAGATCACTAGTAAAAAGAAGGTGCAAGTTCAATAACTGTAAAAAAAATAATTCAGGACCAACTGCTAAAGTAGTTTTAGGAATTGCATTTTTTTTAGAATTGCAATAATTAAAGAAAATAAGGAGTGTGGAGTTTGCTTCTAGTTACTGTGGTTATAACTTTTTTTAGCATGATAAGTTGCTCAGTATTAGAATAAATCTATTTTTTTGAAGTTTTAAGTTTCTATTGGATGGATTAGTTTGTTGAGATATTCTAGTTCTTTTGAATACTTGTTATGCAGACTTTCCATATAATATATTTTAGGTTTATCATAGGATTAGTTGTGCTACTATGACTTTGTTATTATTGCTCTTTGATTGTTTTGCTACTTTTATTGTTTTTTCTTGTAGAATTGGAATTGCTTTTTGTTTTAGCAGTTATCTATATCTATTGTTTTCTTCTTTTACTTGGGGCGGATGCATTTAAGCCGAGGGTCTTTCGGAAAACCTCTCTATCCCCATGAAGTAGTGGTAAGGTCTGGGTAAACTTTACCCTTGGACCCTACTTTGTGGGATTTCACTAGGTATGTTGTTATCTCCTATGCTTAATGAGAATTTTGAGAGAGAATTTCGATCACTTTTAATATTTCTTTTGTTTCACCATATTTTAAAAAACCTACACTTCTGATGACTGTTACCATTGTCCAAAAAACCCTACACATCTGATGATGATTCCAGTATTCACATTAGTTTGCTGGGTGGGTTGTATTGGTGCACCAAACATAGATATCCAATCATATGGCTTC
The DNA here is from genome assembly GCA_011800125.2 of Solanum clarkiae. Lineage (NCBI taxonomy): Eukaryota > Viridiplantae > Streptophyta > Magnoliopsida > Solanales > Solanaceae > Solanum > Solanum clarkiae. Next base: position 10,725,533 of record JAABOM020000092.1, read on the forward strand.
CGAAGCCTCTCTACTCAACTCGAGACACACGTGCGGTAGTTGGTGCTTGATTGCTATTTTACTATCCATTTTAGATGGGTGAAAGATTTTGTTGATCTGAAAATTCCATACTGTTGCTTTTAGACTTTCTATGTGCCATACATTTAACAAATATGTATTACCTATTAGTTATTACGCTTGATGTCTACATTTTTTCACATCGCCTTATCCAGGAAGAAAAAAAACGTGTATTGTTGGTTATTCGAAGTATACTGCTGATGCATATGATAGATAGCTAAGTTTTATGGTTAAGCTTAAACAGTTATACCTGATGTATTGCAGTTTGGTGTCCCACATCATGTAAATATAGATACTTACATTGTAAAGGATGTTCATGAAATGATTTAGTCACAAGACATTAGTCTGGCGCATTCTCTGTATGATGCTCTTACTTCTCACATCATCTAATATGTTGAGTGCTGTAATGCTCTTCAATCTTGAGCCAAGGTGGTACTTGGAAGCCCCAATGCTCCTCAAATTTGATATCCTCATGAAAAGAAACCAAAATTATTCTGGGTAATAGAACATATAAATAAAAATATTGGAAAACTAAGGAAAAGTCAACAATCATAAGCAATAATAAGGGAGCTGTTGATGCAAGAGGTAGTAAAGCAAAAGAGTCGAACCTTAGAGTGTGCTGGTTGACCAATAAAACTAAGAAAAATGTATCGATTCCAGTTTGATCAAGGTGCTAAGGTGCAGAGAGAGAGAGAGTGAGGGAGGGGGGGGGGGGAGAGGGAGGAAGGGAGCGCATGCTGCAGCTGAACAGCAATGAAGAACTGTGCGAGTCACGTGTTTCTCAGAGCTGCCAATCATTATCAAATGACTATGCTATGACTCGGATTCTGTTGCTAGTTTGAAGTTGAATTTTTCTTATTAGAGTTGGATAAGTACCTGATTGGACAAATTACTTGCAATCACCCCATGTTTGTGTTGTTCTAATCTCGAAAATTTTCCTCTGTTTCTGCAGCTGCCAGTTATCAAATATTTAACTGTAATCTCCAATTAAACTCTGATATTCTGACTTGTCACCCTGCATTTCAATTGATGACCAGGAAGAAGTTGCACCTCAGTTAGAGCCTGGAATGATCCCATCAACCGTTGATCCAGATGCAGCTGGGTTTGTTGAAAAGGGAAACAAGGGACCTAAGCGGCCTGTTAAGATCAGTGCATGGAAACTTGCCAAATTGGATTCCAGTGAAGCAATGAGAGCTGCAGCAAAAGCTAGAGCGTCCTCATCTGTTCTACGTCCTGTTGATAACCGTCGTTTTGATCCTGAATTAAGTTCCAGCGAGAATATGAGTGTCAGAAGCAGTATCAGTGCTGATACCGGCGGAAACAGAGATATGAGAAATGAATTAAGGAATTCACTTGCTCCTAGTCAAGGTAGCCGAGATGAGTATGAAACTGGAACTCACAGTGTCAGTAGCTTTAGCAGTCCCAGCCATGTGCATGAGTCAGTCACACTAAGCCCTCTCCCACAAGCTCACAGTTTAGGCCATCTCAATGCCAGCATTGTCCCAGAGAGGGCCCGAACATCTCGGGCTGCACCCCCTAATAATAACCATCACCTCTTACATTCTTCAAATTTTGATGAGAAAATCATGCAGAGGAATAGTACCACCGATCCATTATTGCTTTCAGCTGCTGCCCCTGCAGCTTCCCTGCTCAGAGACGTTAAGCGAACATCTGTTGTTTGGGACCAAGAAGCTGGAAGATATGTGTCTGTTCCAGTATCAGCTTCAGATGCTCGTACAAGGCTGCCTATGCAAGGAGGATCATCAAATATAAATGCTGCATCTGCTAGCAATGATAAAACATCAGCCCCTGTCCCTCGAGAACCTTCACAGCCTCTTGCAAAGCCTCCAGTCGAGCAGTCAGAAAAGCTAACGTATACTGGAGAGTCCATATTCTTTGGCGGTCCACTTTTGCGCGGTCCAATTAAGGATGGACTGAGAAATGAAAGAGGCCCTGGTTTCAGAGAGAGCCAAGAAAGGCTGACGTTTAATTTGCCTCGCGAATCCAGGTTCAGAAGGGATGCTGCCTCCCATCAACTTCCCGTGTTTGTTCCTGGTGACTTTGAGTCAAATAAGTAAAAGCTTGCAGGACTAGCAATGAATGTTCATTTATCATTTGCCCCTGCAGAGCAACGGTTCAACAGAAGAAACCCCTCGAGCTATAGCTGGTTTTGGTGTTCCAGGAACCTTGCAGTCTGTTGCATACACTCCGAGGTTCCAGTGGTTTCTTCGGATGGATTGTCTAACTTAACACGGCAAAAATTGAATTTAGTGTAGAGGAAGATACATTCCTTGAGTCCCTCTTTGAACCTTTTGTTAGTACAATTGAAGCTTGCACCGTAGGGTTGATTTGTCGAGCAATTTTGCAATGAAAATCACCTGCATGCATGAGTGCAGTTTGTTTCTTATTTTTCAGAAAAAAATGTGCGGTATTTAATATTTAATATAGTCAATGAAGGATAGTATGAATAGATGCTATTGTGATTTATGGAAAAAATCGTAACCTATTCAATGTGAAAAGGTGCTATTCTAATTGCATCCTTTCTCCTAGTGCCTTTTTGGGAGGATGCTTAATTTTCTATACACACCTCTTAATATGCAATAGTCCTTGCATGAATGGTGAATGTCAAGCCACCAATAATTCGTCAAGCCAACGATTCGTACCTTTTGAGAAGATTCCATCGAAGTTGTCAAGCCACCAACTATTCGTGGCTGCCCAAGATTTAATCTGTTTCTCTAGGAATCCGGATACTGATTCACAAACCAAATGCCCTTTGGATAATTTGATGGATCAAGGATACAAAATACTTCACTTTATTATTCAGTTTAATCTTACGATTCAGAAGTCAGATAAATTCCAAGTAGTACACTGACTTTTTTTTTTTTTTGTAGTTGTAGTCACTTTCAACTTCCTTTCTTTTCTCTTTTCACTCCCACTAGGAAACCAACTTCCTCTTGTTTTTGGATTCTCTCTCTCACTAGGAAAACACATTATCACTTGGAGTCAACCATCTTCTCACTATTACGGAAAGTGGTTGGGCAGTTACAACCGCCACTTAAAGGATAACTATTGTTCATCTTTATTCTAAGGTTGAACAGTTAACTGCATCACCATAAATTAATCGCATACTCGGGTCGAGTTAAGATTTGGATCGGGTCGGTCCATATGTACGACCCATGATCCCCAAAATCTTACATCTCCCACTTTGCACATGGTGGACAAGACCTGAGTTAATATCACATCACTACTATACAATTCATACGGCAAAATGGTTTGTGCGACCTGTGAGCATAAATGCTTACCTTCAAGGTCTTATATGCCTTTTATAGGAATTCAATCACGTACAAAAAGAATCCACTATCAATCATGAGGATATCTATACTCACAATACTCTAAACTTTAACTACTCCAGTAGTTAATAATCTTATCCCTCATCCTCTTCAAGAGGCTGACTCAAGTCCATATTTATATCAGTTTTCATAGTCTTCCCTTTCTACTCGAATCTTTCTACTTCAAATCAATTGCTTTCCTAGACATGCATCACATTGTCGAATCATGCATGGCTATTAGTAATATGCTAAAGTAGCAACATCGATCGAAATTTTGAGAAATAGTAAAAGGTCAGAGGGTTTTCAATTGAAAAGTTTAACTTTGACTTTTCAGGGTCTCACACAATAAAGAAGCAGGGATCATTCTTTCATTAACTCTTTTGTCGCATAACACATGTGGTATGAAACACATGCTACGATGTTCTCACCTTACACAGGCGCATGTGTCTTATTTTAACATCGTACAGACCTTGGTCTAGACATTCTCAATGTCTAACTTGAGTTTCTCTCTACAATTATCCTCAAACACATTTCTCAGAGATACTCTTCTCTGGTTTCCAAAAACAAGTCTAAAATATGATAGTGATACATTATCTCTTAACATTCCTCGATGTAAGGGGTGATTGCTCATGTGTGAGAGTCAATACATTCAATATCAACTCATACCTTTAAGATAAATAATCTTATATACATGAGAAGGTTGTAACAACAAAGTTATATTACAAGACAAATCACATCCTACATAAGCCTAGAGACTTAACATGTTTCTCAAACAAGTCTCTTGATATCGCCTTCGTAAAGGGATCAACTACCATTTCACGAGTAGGAATATATTGTAAATTCACTTTTCCACTTGCTATTATATCTCTTACAAAATTATACTTGATATTGATGTTCTTGGTTTTGCAGTGATACTTAGGATCTTTCGTATATGCAATAGCCGCCTGACTGTCACAATGTAAAGTCATGGGGCCCTTAGGATTGTTTGCAATATTCCAATGCTCAAAGAATCGCTTCAACCAAACAGCTTGTTATATTGCAGATGCACAAGCTACAAACTCGGATTCCATAGTTGAAAGAGTTATGCAAGTTTGTTTCTTGCTTTTCCACGAAATGGTTCCACCATTGAGTAAGAAAACATAACCAGAAGTGGATTTTCTATCACTTCGATCACCAACCCAATCAGCATCTGTGTAGACTCTCAAGAGCAAATCAGATCCACTACAACACAGTGAATAATCTATGGCTCCCTTTAGATATTAGAATATTCTCTTCACTGCCTTCCAATGATCTCTTCAGGGACTAGATTGATACCTACTTACCAGACTTACGGCATAACAAGTTTCTGGTTTAGTACACATCATAGCGTACATAAGACTCCCAATAGCACTAGAATAAGGAACTCGAGACATTTGTTCCTTCTCTATATCACTTTTAGGGGATATATCAAGGCTTAAAGTTTCACCTCTAGATATTGGAGTATCCATGGGTTTGCAACTACTCATTTTAAATCGTTCCAATATCTTCTTTATATAGTTTTCTTGAGAAAACTCAAAAACTTTTGTAACGATCTCTATGGATGTTAACACCCAATATGTAGTCAACTTCACCCATATCTTTCATACCAAATGACTTTGAAAACCATGACTTGATAGTTTTCAGATACTCCAAATTATTTCCGATTAATAGTATATCATCAATGTAAAAAGAAAGAATACAAACTTTCCATTCGATTTCTTCACATATATGCAATGGTCTTCGTCGATCATGGTAAAATCTAATGAAATCGCCTCTTTATGAAATCTCAAGTACCGTTATCTTGAAGATTGCTTCAGTCCATAAATAGATCTCTTTAATCTAGAAACTTTCTTTTCTTGGCCTTTAACAACGAAACCTACAGGTTGTTCCATGTAGATATCCTCGTTTGATTCTCCATTGAGAAAAGCAGTCTTCACATCTATTTGATGTAATTCTAAATCTAAACGTGCAACTATAGCCAAAAGTAGTCGAACAGAGGTAAACTTCACAACTGGTGAAAAAATTTCCTCGTAATCTATCCAGCTTCTTGGGTAAAATCTTTTGCCACCAATCGAGCCTTGTATCTCTCTATTGACTCATCCGATTTACGCTTAATTTTGAGAATCCACTAATTCCCAATAGCTTTACGCCCTTGTGGAAGGTCAACAAGATCTCAGACTTTGTTGATTTTCATGGACTCTAATTTTTCTTCAATCACTTTCAACCATTTATCCTTTTCAGGACTCGACAAAGCCTCAGTCACAAAGTTAGGTTCATCCAACTCCGTGGGAGATACCAGGAAAACATAATTCTCAATCTGGTAAGATCATTTAGGTACTCCTTTTTTTGTATTTTTACGCAGTTAAAATTCAGATTCCTCTACAGGAATTTCGGATTTTAAACTCCCACTTGGACCATAAATCATCTCTTGATCATTTGCTTCATAGATCACATCTGATGTCATTCTCTGGTCTTCTGAATTCAACATTTCGTACAGAGGCTTACCTTCAATTACCTCATTCCTTTTTAGGAACACATTTTCCAAAAAACTGACATCTTGTAATTCAATTTCAATCACACTTTCATCTTCCAACTCATCAATGAACACGTATCCTTTGGAACATTATGAGTATCTAATGAAGATGCATTTCTTTCCTTTTGGACTTAATTTACCAAACTCACTCAGACACTCTTTAATGTAAGCAGCACAACCCTAAGGTCGTAGATTATCTAGGTTTATTTTATGACTAGTCCAAAGTTCAAAAGGAGTGGAAGTTACTGATTTAGAAGGCACTTTATTCAAAATATAGGTTGCAATTAATAATGTATCTCCCCAAAAGGAGATAGGCAAATTTATCTGTGCCATCATTGACCTTACCTTATCTATCAACGTTCTATTAGGCAAATTTACTTGTGTCGTCATTGGCCTTACCATATCCAACAATGTTCTATTCCTTCTTTCAGCCACACCATTCTGTTGAGGTTTGTAAGGAGTAGTTATTTGTCTAACTATGTCCTTTTCATTACATAACTCTTCAAATTGATTCGACAGATATTAACGTTCTCGGTTGGTTCTCAAAACCTTTATCCTTTTGTCCAATTGATTTTCAACTTCATTCATATATCTCTTAAAGCACTCCAGTACTTCAGATTTATGAGAAATCAAATAGACATTACCAAAGCGCGTGAAATCATCAATAAATATAATGAAATATATGGCACCAGACCTTACCTTCACATTCATCGGACCACAAATATTAGAATGAATTAATTGAAGTAGGAACTTAGCTCTCTTTGCTTTTCCAGATGGTTTTCGCTTAATCTTACTAGCAAGACAATTTTCACAAGTTGGCAATTCAATTTTAGATAAAGGACCTAAATATCCTTCTTTTGCCAACCTATTCATTTGTTCTTGCCCTATGTGACCTAATCTAGCATGCCATGTAATAACATCAACATCATTATTACTAAAAGAACATGTCATTATACAACGGTCAACATAATAGTTATAAGTAATAAGATTACAATCCGAAATGATAAAACTATCATAACGTAGTCCAAAATCATACAAGACATCATCTAGTATTATTCTAGTACCATTGCGACTAAAAAAAAATCAAAACCAACATCTAAGAGCACATAGACAGATACTAAGTTTCGTCGGATCTCTGGAGCATATAGAACATCATGCAATATTAGGGGTCGGCCACCGCACAAGTCTATCTTACAAGTGCCTATTACTTTGACTTCCAGTCTTACATTGTTCCCCATATAAATCTATCTAGATCCAAAAGCAACTCGATGAAACTCTACAAACGCTTCTCGATCTCGACTCACGTGGTCGATGGATCCTGAGTCTACAATCCATATAGGATAAGATTCAGTTTGTAAAGAAGTGCTTGCAACACATACAACACTTAAAGAAGTATTTATAAATGTTACCTTTTTCGGTTCGGTACACTCACGAGTGAAATGCCCCAGAACTTGGCAATTGTAGCACTTCAACTTGCTCTTGTCTCTTTCTTGAAAAACCTTTTTCCTTTCTTGGAATTTGATTTGTGCTTTTTCTCAGAGGGTCCTTCCTCGTTCACCTTACCCTTTCCCTTCTTCTTCCAATCTTTCTGGCTCTTGAAGCCTGAAGATTTTATACGACTTGATTCAGCCATAAAGGCATTAGCAGTAGTTTTAGCAGCACCAAGATGCTCGTCTTCAAGTTCAACATGACGCGCAACATCAGAAAAGATTTTTATGCTCTCATTATGGGTCAGGTTAACCTTCAAATATTCCCAACTATTGAGAAGGGTTCGGATCACTGCTTGAACCTGTTGCTCATCAGACAGAACGTGACCAACATTCTCAAGTTGTGCTATCATGTTTGACATCACCCTAAGGTGTTGTTTGATACTTTGATCATGATGTTTTTTCAAAGTGTTAAACTTGATAGTTAGCTGTCTCAGGCGGGTCACAGAAGTGCCCCTATACGTTCCTCGCAAGTGCGTCCAAATTGCGTGAGCATTAGTAAATTCCTCACATTCAGGAATCATTTCATCAATCACAAAACTTACAATTATTCCACGTGCAATGGAATCTGTCGTTTTCTAGGCTTTGTAAGTTTTAAGTTCTGTTCTATGTTGAGCAGTGTTACCCTCTTCTGGCTGACAAAGAACATGGTTTATGCCTTCGAGCGCATTTTGCTCGTCTAAGACATATCATATCTTACGACTCCAAATGTCATAATTGTCATCATTCAGTTTTTCGCTTTTGTTTAAGTCAACAATGATACTTTTAGAAGTCATGTTTGTAAGTTAGAGATAATTAAGTAAGATCAATAAGACATGTATAAATATACATTCAAGCAAATTAATTCTAATAATAGTTTCACATATGGTGTAAAATCGAAAGGGTATTCAAAATATCCAATCATCATTTACACTTCAAATGTTTAACTAAAATCAAAATATAATTTATTAATATACATTTAATAAAGACTTTATGCAACAAAAAACTAAGTCTTTAAACAATAAAAGGATATCATAATAACAAATAAAAATAATCCGAGGCATTTAGGAAAAAAATAAATTATTATCAATATCCAAAATATGTCCAAAATAAGACATCAAATATGTCCAAAACAAGACACAAAATCAACATCATCAATAATTTAGGGAACATAACCATCAGGATAAATTCCAGTGACCTTGACCCATTAAATACCTAGAGCCAACACAATTTTTCAAAGGGGTCTGTCAAAGTGGATTCTCACATTCCTCAATCAATGCAAGCTTCCATATGGGTGGAAGAGCATCATACAATAGCATAAGAGCTTCCTCTTTATTAAGAACGATGAATTTTTCAATTTCATCAATATTCTCATTAAAGACACTGAGGAAATCCAAAAGAGAGCCTAACTCATCCATCTTGCTTTTCTTGAATGCGGCGAGTAATTTATTTTCTTCTCTCCTATTCGCCCTCAAGATTCTGTTTTTGATTTTGTTCTTATAAAATCGGATCTTGTGATCTCCGGCTCAGAATCATAATCCACAAGTGGTCTCCTCTTCTTTCGTTGAATCCTCTTTGCTCCATCAACAAGGTTACTCTCACTTGGAATAACAGGAGTGTATTCCTGTTCAGCCATGTCTGAAATAGGAACCAGAAATTAAGATTATGGTGTGAACCATTCAAATAGTGACAATAAATGTCACAAATTTCTAGCAGAGAATCAATAGACCACACATAGGGCTCATAGATGGAAAATTACTCCAAAATCCAAGAAAAAACCAACCACAAATAACCCAAAAACATAAGAAAAACAACATCTAAATTTTTTTTAAAAAATTCAAAACAAGTCGTTTTTCAAAATATCATATCTTGCTCGTTTTTCAACCATTTTTCAATTGCAATACATATACGGAAATCTCAAAACGAGTAGATCATGAAAAAGACATTATGGGCTGATAAACAGAATTGAAATTTTCAAAAAAATCACAAAACAGAATTAGATTCAATTTTTAAAAATGCAGTGAAAAACTGTCATTTTCAGAAGGTCATAATCACTCGTTTTAAGTCAGAATCGCTATTATAATACTAATTTGGAATCGTCAGAACAAGGAGAATGGATTTTGTATGAAAATCAGGCCCAAAATAATGAATAACATGCATTAAAAAGGGCTAAAACCAAATCTGTCTATTCGAAAAAAATACTAAAACGCACCAAACTTTAATAATCCATCTATATAACTTTAAACAGGACATATGATCAAGGAATCAATCATCAAATAATCATGCTCTGATACTATTTGTAAGAAAAAATATATATACGGGCAAAACAACGGGTCATACCTTTTGAGAAGATTCTATCGGAGTTATCAAGCCACCAACGATTCGTCGTTGCTCAAGATATGATCTGTTTCTCTAGGAATATGGATGTTGATTCACAAACCAAATGCCTTTTGTATACTTTGTTGAATCAAGGATACAAAATTCTTCATCGTATTTTTCAGTTTAATCTTACGGTTCAGAAGTCAGATAAATTCCAAGTAGTATACTGACTTTCTTTCTTTTGCAGTTGTAGTCTCTTTCAACTTCCTTTCTTTTATCTTTTCACTTCCACTAACTAACTTCCTCTTGTTTTGGGGTTCTTTTTCCCACTAGGAAAACACATTCCCGCTTGGAGTCAACCACCTTCCCACTATTAAGGGAAGTGGTTGGCCAGTTACAACTGCCACTTAAAAAAGATAACTACTGTTCATGCTTATCCTTTAGGATAAGGTTGAACAATTTATCACCGTAAATTAATCGCATACTCGAGTCGGATCAAGATTTGGACTGGTCCACATGTGCGACTCATGATCCCAAAATCTTACAATTTAGGTTATTTATCGTAAATTATGATTCTAACTACAAAAAATTAATTTTAAATTTTCTAAATAATACGTAGCAAGAATTTACTTGATTCACTATTCGTATCAATTCTTGCAGAAACGATCTATAAAACTATAATATCTTTGGTTAGCGAAGCTTTCAATTTGCACGTATTTTAGGCTGGTTAATTTTGGCATCATTTTCGGAGACTGACAACAAATTGTATTCAAATAGAATTGTGTATTGATTTAGGCCTTTCCTTTTTAATTTTTTTTTTTACTTCATTATTCACACTTGATCTATCACATTATCTTTATTGACGGTAGGTTATTGTTAAATATTTGCTTTAGAAATGTTTAAGTTTTCTACTATGTTAATTTTATTAAGATAGACATAGTCAACTAGTTAATTCTTTTAATTAGGAGTTAAGTTCTCTTTGAATTTTGAATAAATAGTATTTTATGGAGTTTAAGAGTTAGGTATTTTCAACTGATCTTTTTGCTTATTTTTTAGGTTTAGAAGTTAGTGATTTTATTATATATTGTACTCTTAGGCTGCAGTAAAAATAAATCAATCATTCAACTTCAGTTTATAAGTTCTCTTTCTTGTTTTTTATTCCTTTAATATTTTTAATTCGTTTCCTGCAAATTCTTCTTTTAAAAATCACGAATTGGTATCAAAGATATTTTTGTTGAGTGAGTTGTGAGTGAAAAGATGGATTCTAAAAATAGTTTTCACCAATGGCTCAATCGATTTTTGATGGTGAAAATTATCTATTATGGACCATAAGAATGGGAAACTTACTTGGAAGTTCTTAATCTTTGGAAAGTTATGGAAGACAATTATGAAATTAATCCACTGCTAAATAATTTCACCCTAGCTCAAATCAAGAGTCACCCGAAAAAGAAAATCACAAAATTTAAGGCAGAAGTGATTTTGTTTACTGCTGTTTCAACAACAATTTTTAACAAGAATTATATCTCTCACATCACCAAAAGAAATTTGGAATTATCTGAATAAAGAATATGCCAGAGATGAAAGAAATCGAGGAATGCAAGTATTGAATTTAATGAGGGAGGTCCAGTTATAAAAAATATAAAACGCTAAGATTGTCAAAGCATAGTCAGGCAAATTGTTTGGCATAGTTAACAAGGTAAGATTACTAGGGAATGAATTTAAAAATTCAAGAATTATTGAAAAAAATTCTTATTACAGTGTTTGAAAGAGATGAAGCATGGATTATTGTTGACATCCCGAAGGCGCAACGTCATGGCAACTCAATAAAAAAATAATAAAATAAAAGAATTTAAAAGGAAAAATAATTTGATTTGGGAGTCGCCACCTAATTTTAAGAATAATTAGGAAACCAATTAATTATTTACAAAATAGTTTGCGAACCAAAACATTCCAGGTAAGGGTTCAAGTTATTCCGAAGGGAAGGTATTAGCACTCTTCAGAATCCACAACTGTGGGCCCCGGCTGAACTCATATTTTTCAAATTTAAGGAGGATATATACAATATAACATAAGCATAATAATCACAAAATATACACAAATGATGAAATAAAAAATGATATGAGGAACGTCCTAATATTTGTCTATCGTCAATAATATACACAATAATAAATAAATAAAGAATAAATTAAAATTGTTCCGTCTTTTTTAATGGGGAGGCCTCGGAATCTAATGAATAGATCCTTCATCGGCCAAGTTTAGTAAATAATTAACTTACTAAAGCTTTCGAATTTTAAAAATATAACAAATATCAATCTAAATTAAATTTTCCATCTTTTTGAATGGGGAGACCTTGAAATCCGACGGATAGATTCGTCATTGGTAAGGTTTAACAAACAATATGTGCATGAACTTAAACAATAATCTCTGAATTTTAAAATGTAATAACATTAGTCTAAACTAAATTTCTCCATCTTTTTTAAATGGGGAGGCCTCGAAATTCGATGGATAGATTTTTCATCGGCTAAATTTAAAAAGTAATGTATATATATGAACTTAAACTAAAATTTGTGAATCTTAACATGTGATAAATATTAATCTAAACTAAATTTTTTCGTTTTTTTGAATGGGGAGGCCTCAAAATTCGACGGATAGATTTTTCATCGGTCATGTTTAACAAACAATATGCGTGAATTTAAACTAAAGTTTTTGAATTTAAAATATAACAAAAAAAATCAATCTAAACTAAAATTTTCCATCCTTTTGCATGGGAAGGTCTCGAAATTCGACAAATAGATTTTTCATCAGCCAACTTTAACATATAATATGTAAGAAACCTAAACTAAAGTTTTCTTGAATTTTGACATGTAATAAATGTGAAACTAAACTAACTTTTTTCGTCTTTTTTAAATGGAGAGGCCTCGAAATCCGACGGATAGATTTTTCATCGATCTAGTTAACAAGTACTGTGGACATGAATTCTAACACATAATGAATATGAATTTCAACTAAAAATTTCCGATTTTAACATATAATAAATATCAACTTAAACTAAAGATTTTTTATCTTTTTTGAATGGGGAGACCTCAAAATCAGACGGATAGATTCGTCATCGGCCAGGTTTAACAAACGACATTTTCAAAACACAAAGGTCACATGCAATTAACTAAAAGAGAGAAAAAATAAAACAGATAAATTGCAATAACCTACCAAGCTCACCGAAGATCTTTTAGACAAGCACGAAATTAATTGAAAATGACAAAGTATAGTCAAATGTGAACATGCATGCAACATGGCAGAGATATAAAGCATACGAAAATTCTAAAATAAATATCAATGTAACAATATAGCTTGGAAAGAAAATATAACAATGAAATAACATCTAATTATCAAACAAGCAAATCAACAAAAGAAAAAGTGCAAAATGAAAAGTAAAATGGAAACAGTTAATCATGACCAAAGCAATATAAAGTAAGTAAAATTTCAAGCAAAGTATCTACATAACAGAAGCATTCTCTGCAAATATATAAAGTTCACCACAAACAGGGGACAAAATAAATAGAAAATTGTAAAATAATTCAAGATTTCTACCAGAAATGGAGGAAAATCTTCATTGTTCGGCCCATTTTTTTTGATGTCTTTTCTCTTCTCTCCTTCTAATCTTTTCGGTTGTTGGGATCATTTGAAGTTGCTGGTTCAGTGGTCTTGAGTGATGTTTGGTGGTAGTTTGACGGCATTAATGGTGATTTTCAAGGGTGGTGGGTGGTGATGATGTTTTGGAGACTATTCTGGGGTAGTGTTTTGAAGTGTTTTCAGGTGGGTTTTGGTCGATTTGTTATTCCGTTTTAGGGGGGTAGAAATGGGTTTTTGGTTGCTGATTTTCACAAGTTTTTTAGGTGGTTTCATGGTTGTTGCGTCGAGTTAATGGTGGTGGAAATGGCGGACTGAAATGGAGTTTTTTTGGGTACGTTTTCAGGTGGGTTAAGGAAAAATTCCCACCTTGTGAACACTATGAAAAAATGAGTCATCTAAAATATAGATGTTGGAAAAGGCCACATACAAAATGTAGCAACTACAATCAGCTTGTCCATGAAGCAGTGATTTGCAAAAATAAATTTGTCAACCATGAAGTAGATGCACATGTGGTCAATGAAGAAGAAGAAGAAGAAGAGCATCTTTTTGTTGCAACATACATCTCAAGTAAAGTCTCAACAATTTTTTATTGTAACTGACTCTACTCCCGATAGTATGGGATGTTGACAAATTTTGTCAGATATTATTTGTGCTTGTTTGTGTATTATCATGGTGAGCTTCGGTAGGTGTAACTTGTTCCTTCTCTGAAGCATAGGTGGTCCTCCCTTCCTAGTTTGTGGTGTGTTAGATCATAGGCTGATTGGTTAGTTATATTGCTATATTTGGTGTTTTTCATTGAACGTTCCTTTCTTAATAGACTTTGTAGCTTATCTTTCATGCTATTAGATGGTAGACCTGATTCTCCCAAGTACGCTTCCTTTTTCCTCCTCGTTGTCTTGTATATCTTATTTATTGCTTATTCTATTTATTATCTTGTTACTTGTGCTATACTTGTCTTATTTCATGTTATATATACTTGTTTTATTTGTGTTGCTCATCAGTTCTGTCTATGTCTATTGAGTACTATTTGTTTGGTACTCATACTACACTTCTGCCCCTGCAGTTTGTAGTGCGAGTTCTCGTTATTGATTTTCTTTTGTGCAAATCAGCTAAGGATCTTGGAGATTGGGGTGAGCTCTGATGTTCGGAGTTATCGATTTCCATTATGTAGCATTCAGACTAGTCTCTAATTTATATTCAAAGATAGTCTATACTGACATTGTACTTTGTAGAAATCTTGTACTTTTGTTCAGTGGCGGATTCAGGATTCCTCAAAGGAAAAAAATTGTTGCCAGTAGGATTCAAACCTCGGTATGGCAACTCATCCTAAACCTTAAGAAGGCATGGAGAACCACTGAACCCACGAAACTTCTTGTTTTGTGGGTGGTTAACCTTATACTTATACCATTCTTTTCATATTTTCTATATGGATACACAAAGATTTTTTTGGGGTGAGTGCTCGAACACCCGAAATACAATACGTGGGTCCATCTCTGCTCTTAGTTTTTTTATTAGATACTTGATTATTAACTGATATAATGTCTTAGGATGGGTGCATGCATTTTATTTATCCAATTTTATATTTCTCCATCTTATTATAACAACTTTTACCCCTTCTAGTCATCTTTCGTGGGATAGGTCGTTGCCCAAGGTTCCGAACTATGGGTTACCATTACCTATAAATTAATTGGGATAGGTGTCATCACGGCCTGAGAGATCGGATCGTGACATCCCTCTTCTTCCTCCTACTTTATTCTTTTATTGTTTTACATAGTTTCATAACAATTTTATATTACTTCTTTGTTACTTAGAAATGCTAGTCTTTTTGTATGCATTTTACGCGTGATCAAAGCATGTACCTCGTTTGATAACAAACATTACAAAGAAAAGTAAATTTAATTATGAACTTATAAAAAATAAATAATTCACAAATTTTGATAAATTATTTATTTATAAAAGTCATATATAGAGAGATTCTATCACTAATTAGCACCCATGGTAAATTAGAATTTTTCTTAACAACTGGATATTTTCTTGATTCAAATAAGGAAAAATTAGAAGTGTATCAAATTGTTACGCCAAAATTTGACCAACTTTTAAAAATTATTAAAAATTATTCAAAAATCGAGAATTAATCAAAATTCAATT
>JAABOM020000092.1:10741132-10751587 GCA_011800125.2 Solanum clarkiae
TCCTTTTTGTGGAAAGAATAAAAAAAAATACTTGCAAAGAAAAATGATGATTTTTTTCTTGTAGTAAAGAGTCCATGGTTATTGTATTTTCTTGTCAACTTGGTCCCTAATTTTCTTTTGTTGTAGAGCCATAATTCAAGATTCTTGATATTACAAGAATTTCGTCTTGAGGTGTGAAGGGATAAATTCGCGCTCACGCCTTGAGATCACCACTTTGATGCTTTACGATGTTTCCAACATTTAAACATAGGGGACCAACAATACGAGGCTTTACGATATTCTAAATATTTAAACATAAAGGACCAACAAAACGAGGCTTCCCGCTATTCTAGATGTTTAGATATAGGGGACCAACAATACGAGGCTTTCTGCTATTGTAAATGTTTAAACATAGGGGACCTACAAAATGACGTTTTCCACTGTTCTAAATGTTTAAACATAGGGGACCAACAATATGAGGCTTCACGTTGTTCTAAATGTTTAAACATAGGAAACCAACAAAACGAGGCTTCACAGTGTTCCTAACGTCTAAACATATGGGACGCCCAACTAGCCATATTCATTTATTTTGACTCTTGTTCCCCCCCCCCCCACCCCCTTCCTTTGTTTTGTTCCATTTCTATTACGTGGTATCATTGATGAAGGATAACACTTTTACTTTCATGCAAGCTGAGCGATGGTCTTCTTCAAGGACTACACTTGCTCATCTTCTGGACTCAGATACCTCATAATTGGGTTGCAAGATAGCAAGGTAGAGACTAAGCTTTTAGTCTGAGATCCTCTAGTTGGTCGTTATGCAGATGCTTAGCCACAATTGAGGAACACCCTTCATAAGGCATATTGGACCTTTGAACGCGTCCACAAATCTAACAAAGCTTCTAAGGTATAGTATCTTGAGACACCAAATCTTTAAGGCACCAATCTTGCGAGCACTCTTCCAAATTTGGGGCGTCGCATGATCCAAGAAAGGTTACGTTAGGGAGATGAAATCCTGTTCGAGGGTGAATATCATTGCATCCCTGGCTATTGGGAATGGACAGAAGATGTCCTTAGCAAAAATGGGCAGAGCTTGAATGATGTTAACCTCTGAAATGTTGTAGTTGCTTCTCTTTTTACTTATGATTGGAACTCTAATATCGTGCAGACCTTTTGTGAGGCTTGGTATCCCCAAACAAACACACTGCTTACGTCTCTCGGAGAAGCATCCATATCTCTTTGGGACTTGTATATTCTTGGCGGTCTACCGATCAGTGGGTGTCCTTATGAAGAAATGATACATAATGGCCAAAGAGCTTACAGGTCATGATGCGAAAAAGGATAGATTTCTTCCTCAAACTTGTGAATATTTATTTGCTGTCTTCCATCATCTTAGAGAGAAGAAGGGTGATAACTCGAGGATCTCTTTTACTGACTGGATACAATTTTGGTGTAAATAAGATATCAAGTATGTGTTAGCTCCCCCGAGAAGAGAGAAGAAGGTTCGATGCTTAGCATCTACGCATAACCCGGTAGGTAACATATCAACATAGGTGAGCACATGATTAAGCTCTCAAGAGACGACATTCCTATGCTTAGAGCAGAACACCAAAAATATGCAACCTATTTGGTAGCCTTCTTGTCATATTAGTTATACGTCTTTGTATTTCCATCTGAAGGGGAAAATCTTATTCGGCCTGAAATTTTTAAGATGGCAAGCTTGATGGCGAGTGGTCGAAGGGTTAGCCTTGCAGTCCCAGTCTTAGCGAGCATCTATCGTGGCTTAAACAAGATTTCAAATTCTTCCCAATTTGATCTTGTTAAGGTTTCTTTCCCCATCCATTATGTTTATGGTTGGCTTGCTCATTATCTTAAGACATATTATCCTCTTGCTGGTGGACCTTCCCTCCCGCGGATGACGATATATTTTGGCAAGGGTGCTGCCAAAATTTTGACAAAGATGACGCACAAAAGCACGTCCATCGAGGTGAAAGCCTTGTGTGGACTGTGACTATGCTTACTAGGTCTCACCCAACTTATTATGTTGATGATAACAAAGCTTCAAAGTTAGATTCTATCTTATTTTATGAGCCTTCGCTTTGATTATCTTACTTTAAGGGAGAGGGACTCCTTCCTTATCGAGCCATACAGTCCCCACCGATTTAGTCGTCAGTTTGGGTTCCATCAAAATACTCCTGGATATCTAGAACATGATATTCGTGCTAAATCTCTTGATGAGGGGCTTAAGTGTTGGAGAATCTGTATCTCGCGTACTACCATGTCAAGAGCAACATTTCCTCCTGTATTTGCTTCTGCAAAGAGATTTTACTCCACTCGATACCTATCTTGGTGGGAAAAATCTCATGGGAAGTTTCTTGAGGGTAATCTATAAACTTTGTTAGAAAAGGCTGGGCTGAACTTCACCACTCTTTTACGGGACAAAGGTCAAGACGTCGGAGAGGAGCTCTTAAAAGTTGATGCCCCACTTGGCCCACAACCTCAGAGTAAGAGGCTCAAGTCCTCTAAAGGGTCCAAGAAAGTTGTAGCCTATGTTCCTACCCCTGCAAAGAGACACTCCTTAATTCTTCTATCTACCAAGCAAGCCTCTCAAGAGACCAACAAAAGCAACAATGGGGACAAATGTCGGAAGAGGAAAAGACATGAACCAATTACACTCGAGGTTGTTGAGTTGGAGATTGTGGAAGAACAAGGCATTGATGGTCCTCCAAAAACATTAGCCATTTAGAGTGAAGAGGTTTTTCCTTTTGACCACAAATCCCCCCTTTTTTTCATTAAATGAATTTTAAAGACAATTCATGATTAACTAATTTACTAGTTCTCTTTCCTTCCCTTTTGTGTAGGTGAATGTTGTTGAGAATCCAAAGGAATTACTATAAGAGAGGCCGCAGATTAGCGTGGAGTCCGTCGCGACATCGAAACCTAGCAGAGTCAACTTTAGCTATTGAGCAAGAATAGAGAATTGCAATCACTTCTCATGATCAAACTTTAAAAGGGCTGACCCTCGATTTGAGCAACACTCTTCCACTTCATTCAAAGCCAGATGGGGCTAAGTCTATTTTTGAAGGAAAAAACATTGTTTCGACTAACAAAAAGAAGTATATCTTAGGCCTTTGGGAAGAGATTTGTAGAAAACTTTCTAGAACTTCTTTAGACTTACTTTCATCTTACAAAGAAGATATTTATGAGATTCTCCAAGAGATGAGTGAGACGTGTCTCATAGATCTTTCATCATTGAAGCATTTGGTGGATTCTCTCTTTGAGCTAGCTGCCTCCTATGACCAAGAACGCTCTAATTTTGTAGATAGGGTGCATGAGGACAAGAAGCTGGAATTGCTTTTTAAGGCTAAGGAGGGTCTTGAGTCACTTAGAGCAGAGGAGGACGAGAAGACTAAACATATTTCTTCTAAAAGAAAGTCACTAAAGAAGGTCAAGAAGAAGTTAGCAACACTACAGGCGAAGCAAGAGGAACTTGAGGTTGCTATAACTGCTGCCAAGAAGGAGATTGAGGTGGTTCAAGACAAGATCTTAGTTGCTGAGAATGAGGTGTCCTCTTATGAAAATATGGACTTCTTGATGACTGACGATTCGACTCGCTTGGAGCATAGGAGAGAGGGCTTAGAGACTAGTCATCAAGATTTGATCAACTATAAATTATGCTTAGATTAAGCTCTCTTCCCTTTTTTGTTTTACTTATTTTCTTTATTTTCACAAGATTTAGATCGATATGTTAGATAATTTTATAGCAATAGAATTTCTCTCTTTCTTTTTGTCTTATATCTTGCATTTGTGGTTCTAACTTGAGATTCTTCACATGTTTTCTTTTGCTGCAAGCCTTAATAATTCAAACTTAATTCATGTTTGGCACGCTAGTAAGAATGAAAATAATAAAAATCCCTTCTCTTTTGAAGTTTGTGCATTCGCCTTTGCAAATTTTATGCAACTTAATGCTTTATCTTACGAAATGAATAACTTTAAAAATATCAACACAAAACTTGAGAACTTGAGGACCGTCACTTGCGTACTTGCTTAATTTGAGAACCAACTTGTAGACTTTGGGGACTTTAGCTTAGAGACTCAGGGAATGTGAAAACTTTAACCTGCAAACTTGATTAAATTTGAAGACCTCAAGCATGCCATAAAAGGAACTCATATTCCATAGGGCTTTTCCCCCATAAGGAATCAAGTATGGGACATATAATTTTTTAACACTCATGCAACTGAACTTAGAATATAATTCCAAGCACCTATGTACCTCAATGAAGAGGATCAAGCCACAACGTAGTTTCGGGGGAGTTTTTTTTTGGGTATGGTACACAGTTTATACTCTTGTGGGCCAGGAGTATCATGCACTTTTATACTCAACTTCCAAGGACCATAATTTTCCTCAATGGTAGTACTTCTTAAGGAATTTTGTATTTATAGGACCGATCCTCATGCCATCTGCATCGACCAGCTTATAAGCGCCATTTGAGTAAACTTCTTGTACTACATATGGTCCATCCCACTTCGAGGTGAATTTTCCCTCGGACTTATGTGAAGTGATAATGGGCCTTCTTACTGCGAGAACTTGGTCTCCAACTTGAAAACACCTTGAGCGAACCTTTTTATTGAAGGTATGAGACAAACGAGCTTGATAGCATTCAAGATTTTGTTGGGCTTTTAACCTCTTTTCATCAAGTGTTTCTAACTTGGCAAGGCGTAGTCGAGAATTTTCTTCCTCAGTGAGCCTTTCTTGGATAGCCAGTCTCAAAGACGGTATCTGACGCTTGAGTGGCAGGACTGCTTCATCTCCAAAAGCAAGCGAATATGGGGTTGCTTAAGTTGGTGTGCGATATGTCATCCTATATGCCCACAAGGCTTCTTTCATTCTTTCGTTCTAGTATCGTTTAGACTTAGAGACCACTTTCTTCAGAAGATTGCATAGAATTTTATTGAATGCCTCGGCTAGACCACTGGCGGCAGCATGGTACATAGAAGATTTTCGCTGCTTGAAGACAAAGAGATCGCATATCTTACTCATCAACTTGTTATCAAATGGCTTGCCATTATCCATGATTATGTATCGTGAAATGCCAAACCGGTAAATAATATTTATGCGAATGAAGTTTGCAACATTCTCCTTCTTGACTTCTTTAAGAGCTACAACTTTAGCCTATTTTGAAAAGTAATCCGTCGCGGCTAAGATGTACAAGTGTCCACCAGAGGATCTCGGCAATGGTCTAATAACATCCAATCCCCAAGAATCAAATGGCCAAGATGCAACAGTCAGGTGTAAAACTTCAGGCGGTTGATGTATGAAGTTTGCATGGAATTAACAAGCCTTGTACCTTCGAGCATAATCTAAGCAATCTTTTACCATGGTTGGCCAATAATACCCCATTCTTTTTATGTGAAAATGGAGCTTTGGTCCAGACTGATGTGATCCACATACTTCTGAATGTGCCTCTTGCAAAGCTTGAGTCTCTTCTTTCTCCCCTAAGCATCGCAAGAGAACTACCTCAAATAATCTAATATACAATGTGTCCTTGTAGTAGAGAAAATGAGGTGCCTGAGGATGAATGTCAATCCTTCTCTTAGCATGTTCTGGAAGTATCCCATAATATAAATAATCGATGATGGCTTGTCGCCAGTCCTTGTTATTGGCTTCAAAAACTGAGACAACATATTCAAGCTCATTCTCCATATGTTCGTCTTCGTCTAATGGTAGTACTACCCATTTTTACAGATAGTAACTTGCGTCTGATCAGGAAGAGTCAGAGTCGAGGCTAGAGCAGCTAAGGCATCAGTCATTTTATTTTCCTTTCTTGGTACATGTTGGAGGGTTAGATATCCAAGTCATCTTATCAACTTTTGAGCATAACAGTGATATGAGTGCAGTTCCGGCTTCTTGACCTCATAGGTTCCCAAAAGTTGTCGAATCACCAGATGAGAATCACCAAAAATTTGCAACTGTAATTGCTTCATGTCAACGGCCATTTCGAGCCCAAGTATTAGTGTTTGATATTCTGCAACATTGTTGGAACAATGTTGTTTCAAAGGAGAATAGTAGGACCTCTCTTTGTGAAGTGACAAACAATACGCATGCACCAGCTCCTCAACGATGCGCAGCCCCATCAAAGTACATTTTCTAATGAGTTTGGATTTCGATGGTCATTGTATCTTCATCAGGAAGTTTATCAGTTAATTCTCAATTATCTGGTATAAGGTGATCCGCCAAGAAGTCCGCTAATGCTTATCCTTTCACAGCCTTTTGAGGAATGTATACAATCTCAAATTGTAGGAACTGAAGATACCACCTTGCTAGGCGGTCACTAAGGATTGGTTTCGACATAACAAATTTGATGGGATTTGCTCTAGAAACAAGGTGGAAAGTATGAGCTTAAAAGTAGTACTTCATCTTTTGAATCGAAAAGACCAGCGCCAAACACAACTTCTCGACTAGCGAATAATTCGACTCATTAGGTGTCATCATTCTACTTAAGTAATAAAGGGAATTTTCTTTGCCTTCATTATTTTCTTGAGCTAGTAAGGCTCCCACGGACCTTTCTTATGCCGCAATGTAAAGTATCAGTGGCTTTCAAGGTATAGGGGCTGCTAAGACCGGAGGTTTAACCAGATACGCTTTTATACTTTCAAAGGCTTTGCTACATGTTTGATCCCACTTGAAAGGGACACATTTCATAAGATGACTGAACGATTGACATCTTCCAACTAGATTTGAGATGAACCTCCTCAAGTAGGCTAATTTCCCTTGGAGACTTTTCAACTCATGAATGTTTCGAGGTTCGGGCATCTTCAAAATTACATCAACTTTGGCTTGATCAATATCAATTCCTCGATGCCACATAATGAAGCCAAGAAACTTTCCAGAAGCAACCCCAAAGGCACACTTTAATGGATTCATCCTCAATTGATATCTTCGAAGCAACTCAAACACCATTCTCAAGTCTTTTAAATGGTCGTTTCTTCTCTTCGACTTCACCACCAAGTCATCAACATAATACTTAATATTTGTATGGAGTAAATCATCAAATATATTTTGCATGGCCCTTTGATATGTGGCACCAACATTCTACAAATCGACGGGCATCACCTTATAACAATAAATACCTTTAGGTGTACGAAATGTTGTGAGTTCTTCATCCTTTGGTGACATGCAAATTTGGTTATAGCCAGAAGAACCATACATAAATGACATTGCCTCATAACCAGTTGTAGCATCAATCCATTATCTCTGGAATAGGCAGAAGGAATTCATCTTTAGGGCATGCACTGTTAAGATCTCTGAAGTCGACACAAACTCAAATTTGGCCATTCTTTTTCCTCACATGGACAATGCTTGAAATCCACGTGGGGTATTTAACTTCTCGAATGAAGACTACCTTGATGAGTTTGTTAACTTCTTTCTCGATCAATGGGACCAAGTCTGGCCTGAAACATCTTTGAGCCTGCTTGACAGGATGAGCGCCGTGCTTGACTGCCAATTGATGGACTGCTATCTTGGGATTCAAACCAGACATATCTTTATAGCTCCAAGTGAAGACATCCCTATATTCTTTGAGTATGTTCATATAAGCCATTTCTTCATCGGCTTCTAGGAAAGCACTCAAGTAAGTTGACCTCGGTTCTTCATCTGTGCCAAGGTTAACTTCCTTTAAGAGATCAGTCATGGTCTTCACCCCTTCTTCAAATTCTGGTTGAGCTTCTCCAGCATCCTCCTCTTCCTGCGGGTCATTGTCATTGTTTGATATATGATTACACCAAACAATACCTTCCAACTCTCCATCAATTTTCAGTTGGCATGAGGCGTCATTCTCAATCTGAGTTGTAACATAACATGATGAGCCTACACTTTCTTCATCTTCCTCGCACTCTTTGGTGTAACCACAGTGTGAGCCTTCATTTTTAGTACCTCTTTACATGAAACTACGAGTTCCACTGGTCGCTTCATCCTCGAAGGAACTATGCTTTCGAAATCCTTTTGGATCATAGGTGAAGGAAGTGTCCTTACTCTTAGGTAACTTCTCCGATGCTTGTTAATCTTCTTCTTCAATGGGCCTAACCTCTCGAAGACAGAAGTTCTTGCAGCGGGTTTTCCAAGTTGATTAAAGATAGAAGGTCATTTATTAGAAGAAACACACTCATTTTCTATAGTGATATAGTTATTGCTCGCCCTTCTTATGGAGATGCGTACTGGTGGTGGTTGGCTATATCCTAAACCTTCACGTGCTTGGCTAGTTTTGCTCTTCGATGGGAGTTTCCCTAGCCTAGACGTCTCATCAGGGTTGTACCTGGCCTTTGTAAGTAACTTGTAAGCATTTGGATCAAAGCCTTCTGTATGTTTTGTAGGGAGTGATGTACCTTGTGGCGGATTTTGAGCCACAAAATTTCCCAATATCTTTGAAGACAAGTTTATTGCATCGATCCATTTCATAAGGAGAGCCAACCCCCCCCCCCAGCACATTCCTTCGTACATCAAATAACTGACCCTCCTCTTTCTTTACCTTTGGGCATAACGGAGTGTAGGAGCTGGCTTAATTTTTAAGGGTATGGTCTTCCCCTTATTAGGACAAGTACTAGGCTCCTCAATGTCAGCTTTGGCCCTTTCTTGGTTGCTTCACGTTTGAGCTTCTCAGGATTGGTTGGTTTGACACCCTCAAGCTTTACCCCTTTCACAACATAACTCTTCAAATAGAATTTTGCATCGGTAAAATGTGCCTCAACCTTAGTGAAAGGATTATTGTCAGCAACTATCTTCCTTTCGATTTCGTCTTCAAGGTACTTCAAACACTGATAGTAAGAAGATGAGACAATTTTGTTCTCGTGCATCCAAGGCCTTCCAAGCAATATATTATATGAAGTCTTTACGTCAATCACATGCACCCATGCACTTGTTCACAAATTGCCCATATGAATTTCTAGCTTAATCGAGCCTATAGACCTCTGCCCCCTTGATTGAACCCTTGTATCGACAAATGACTTTCGCTAAGCTCTTCGGTTGTGATGCCAAGCTCTTTCAATATGTGAATGGGTAGAATGTTGACCCCGGACCCTTCGTCTATCAAAATTCTATTTATCTTCTTCTCTAGCACGTGACCCACCATATATAAAGGGCGATTGTGTAGAGTTTTGCCAAATAGAATATTATCATTAGTGAAATGTGATCTTTGTGGCACATGCATGTACTTCTTGAAGAGGGGGTTCCACAGACTTTTCAGAAGATGATGGAGATGCTTTTGATGGAAATTTCACCTGCCACTTCATCCTTGTTAGCAAGAGATACCTTCGATGAATCTTCATTCGTTGTTTCTCCCTTGTCAGCACTGAAACATGATGCCTCAACATTGTCTTGGGTGGTCTCCACACAGAACCAACTTGGTAAGAATTCCCCAAAAGTTACAGGACATTGCAGTTTCTGGTGGTGATGCATTTCCACTTCTAGCTCCTTCGGATGCCTGACGGGTCTCTGTTTCTTTGATCTCTCCGCTACCCTTTGTCTGATTGGTTGTTCAAGTGATCTTTTCTATGGACTCATCTTGTTGTTTGTCTGTCTAGTCACGAGAATCCAACCTTCATCATCATCTGTATTGGTTTGAGATTTCTCTTGCTCTATTGGCCCTTCTTCTTCAGGTGGACTTATTTGGACTGAGTCAAGCGAGCCGAAAACAATAGACTTGATTAGAGCTTGTATTTCCATCATCAAGGGCAATTTTCTTTTCTTTAACCAATTGCATAACCTTGTCCTTAAAGACAAAACACTTTTCAAGAGGGTGGCTTACAAGTCTATGATACTTGCAATAATTTGGGTCATCAGTCTTCCCAACTTCATCGGGTTATTTCATCTTTAGCAACTTAACGAGCTTTAGCTCGACCAACTCCTCAAAAATTTCAGGAACATCAGAATCTAGAAAAGAGTATTCCTTTTCCTTCATCTCTCTCAAGGTTAGCTTTCTGTTTGGATGCTCTTGAAAAGTCATCTTTACACTTTGCTTCCTACTCTCCTTCGTAGTAAACTTAACAGGTAAGATATTGACATTCATGGACTCTTTGTTGTCATTTCTGGGCACAAATTTACCCCCATTTCTTGGGTTCTTGTTTGTCCTTTCCTTTGCGAGGATCGTGAACAAGCATCCCATCTTTTCCAGCAGAAGACATGCTGAACTCCATATCATGGGCACGTGTTGTTAGATCTTCAAAAGACTTAGGTCTGATCCCTTGTAGGATATACAGAAGCCCCTAGTGCATCCCTTGGATGCACATTTCTATAGCAGAGGTTTCACTAAGTCTGTCTCTGCAATTAAGGCTCATGTTTCTCCATCGATTTATGAAGTCGATGACAGGTTCATCCTTTATTTGGCGAGTATTTTGCGAGTTCTACCATGCTAACTGTAGAGAAAAATAAAGAACACAAATAATTTACGATGTAGAGAAAAATAAAGAACACAAATAATTTACGAG